>JAMFTM010000201.1:0-67836 GCA_023522825.1 Diaporthe ampelina
GAACCCCAACCTTCGGCATTAGCCTGCTGCCAGAAACCCCGGGCGACATTAGCGAAGATTCGCGGCCGCGTTAGGCGAGTTGCGGGCTGCAGAGAGCGCAGAGAATATCCTAAAATCATCCCTTGTGCATAATCTGGCGAGAGCCAACTTTTGCGAAAGGAAATGACGGCTGAAGGTCATCGTGGAAATCCCAGTAATCGCGGCATGAGATGCGCCAAGACACCGTCCAGAACGGTAGACCTTCAGAATCCGACCACCTTCGCGAGCCACCGGCGCAGGTCTTCCCCGTGATGACCCCGAGTGTGCGGCTTCCCCCGTCTCAGGGCGCCAGACGCGGTCGAGCCGTGGATCGACGGCGGTGAGTCAAAAGGCGAACATCTGCAGAGATGGGGATAGACAAGGATCATCGCTGTGGCGCTGCGTGGGCACAATGCAGACTTGCTTCTCCCACGACCATTCCGCAGCCACAAGACCGAATCAGAACCATCCTCGCCCCCAACCTCAGCCATGGTGGAATGCTGAGTGGACCAACGCGCAGGACGGGGCACTCGAATACGGCTTGCGCAAAGAATAGCAATTCTCATTTGCGTAGCGGGATACACCCGCTTCAATATACAAGATCTGGGCGAGAAGAAGGTGAATTCATAGTCTCAGCCGCCCGGACCCCACCGATGAGGAGAGACACGCCCCGAGGCACTGGGGCTGCAGGCGAGAAGCCGCCACGCCGCCAACACAGCAGCAGACAGTCTTGATCAATTTCAAACCCCACATGCCGAGGTGGCACTTGACGTGAGGCTGAGATCCAAAAGTCTTAACAAGAGACAATACCAGGGCTCGCCGAGGTCTTCCCGCAAGTGGGTACGTTCAAGCATAGTCAAGCCATCCGAGGTGGCTTTGCCAGTAGGGCCCGTCTAGCCAGACCCGTGACCACGCCCATCGTTGGGGCGGTCTTGCAGGGCGGAGCGTTCCGAGCGGTTGGCGCTCTGGTGGCAAAATGTGGAGAGGCTATATTGTCGTTTTGCTTCGGCCACTGCTGCAATGCCCACAGGAGAGCTTCATGCTTTTTCTTCGTTCCCCGGTCTGACATCTGACAGGCTGGCAAATCGAGAAATGTTTGCTTTTGTCTTCTCTTCTGAACTGTTGGCAACCGTGGTAATATGCAGCGAAAAATCCGAGGTTGCGTACGAGGGATATTGAATTGATCCACCTAATCCTAAAGCATCTTCCTAACGCCGAGCCCACTGTCAATGTGGTACACATGATCGCAAAAAGAGTAAAAGGATGTACCGCGCTATGCGCATGAGCACAAAAGCGCTCGCAGTATTCGCAAATGAATGGCTGTCTACAGAAAAAAAAGCCTTCTCGGTCGTTGTTTCGCAAACTGGGTCCCGCCCCTAGGCCTTGGGCATGGCAGGCACACAAATCGCACTGCCAGGCCGCAACAACTCACAACTTATTCCCTCGTTGGCCGCCTTTAGCTTCTCCACGTCAATGCCGTGCATGGTAGCAATGCTCCAGCACGTCTCGCCGCGCTGGATCTGGTGACCGTGGCTGCCAGGGCCGCAGTGCGCCACATGCTCAGACTTGGCCATCCAGCCGAGGAACCAAAAGACACCCATCAGGAACAAGGCCAGGATGAAAAAGAAGTTCAGCAGAGGCATGAGTTCGGCGCGCCAGTGCCTCTTCATAGCATCGTCAGTCCACCTCTGGCTCAAGTTATTGCGTGCAGTCGCGTGGTCCAGGAAGGGCCGTGCCGCCTCGTTCTCGTCGTAGGGCGGCGGAGCATCGGCGTCGCCGGCTTCGACGTCGATGTTCTCGAGGTTCGACGGGGGCTTCGGGGCGTCTGCGACCTTGGTGAGGTGTCCGTAGCGAGAGCCTGGAGGGCCCTCCCAGACACTCCCATCAGCGTCGCGGAAAGTGTAGACCTGGGTATCGGCGTCGTAGCCTACACGGACCATGCCTTCGGGAAGGCGCTCCTCATCGGTATCCAGTTCTGCGTAACGGGACGGCATCGTGGGCTGGTCCGGTCCGGTCTGGGTTGGTCTGCGCGGGTGAGCGTGATGTTCTCTGCGCTCTGGTCTGTTCACGGCTGAAAGGCGATGCGTGTTCAGAGACTTGGTCTGGTTGTGGTTCTGTTGGGATGCAGGTTGATGGGAAGTGTTGATGGATGAGGGACCAAAGGGTGGCGATGCGTGGAGGATTAAAGGAGGTCAGGTTGAGGTGACGTTAGTTTGGGGGTGGTGGAGCGTTTCAGTTGGGGCCTGCGCCACAGGCCGACCGACTGCTCCCGCTGACAGGTGGATTGGGCATGACGAGGCCGTTGATTAGTGGGCATTTGATTGCACCGGGCTGTACACAAAGGCCGTCAGCATGCATTTCACAATGCCTACTAGGTACTTAAATACTTAGGTACCTAGGTACCCAGCAGTCCACGTGTGCCTTGCTTGGGCTCTCTTTCCCTCCGTGATCTGCATCCGCAATGGAATGTGTGGGTTTAAGCACCAGGGCGGGCATTCCTGGCATTCTCTGCCGTTTATTTTACAAGGCCTGAGCCTACACACCGAGACAAGGTCTGCCCAGTACACAGAAGTAAAAGGTGTGGGATGTGATGGTTTACCTAGGGACCGTTGGTTCGTGGACATGCAGACGGAACTGGAGCTTGGGCTTCCGCCACGCATTCCAAAAAGCTGCCCAGGTGGTGACGTTGGTGGTAGTGGTGTGGTGGCGTGGGGTGTGCCCACAACAGCCTACCTCTTTAACTTTGTCTCATTTCCGTCCTTACTTAAATTACTACCTCCTCGCTCACTCAGACCCCACAGCCCTCCAGAGGTTGGCTGAGCTCGAGGCATGAGCTTAAGGGGGCTGCTTGGCTCTACACAGTACCCATGCCGCCCGTGCCGTGCCGTTTGCCGTTTCCACGCTAACAGTGTCTCACTCTCCTACCACGTGTTTCTGTTAGACTTAGCACAAAACTGAGTAACCTGGTGGATCTCTGCCGCCTGCCTGGACCTGTGATGGTGCCCTTCCGATATGCTCTGGGGCCTGAAACGGATGCTGCTTTCCAAACTGCATGTGCCGACTAGAGACCAGACGCCAAAGGGCATTCCGTTGTTACTGCCTTCCTCTGGCGGTCACCGGTGGGCAGGGGTCAGAGCTGCAAGCCTGACGTGTGCCCCTCTGCTCTATTCCGCCTGAAAGTTGGGCTGGATCTGTTGCCAATATGGCCAAGTACAATTGGCTTCGTTCAAAGTAGACGACACAGCAGAAAGGCAGAGAAATCTAGGTTAGAGAGCATACGTTGTGGGCACGCCTGGGCATGATTTCTGCTTGTAAGTTTTGATTCAGGCCTTGAGGTCACACAGAATTGTGGAGGTACTGTGCTGGTTCTGGTGCCACTGCGGCTGCCCCGCCCAACTGCATCAAAATTCGGCCTCATCCATCTTGTCATCTCAACCCATTGTCCTACCACCACCGGGTAAACAAAAGGCAGCAACAAACCTGCCAGGGACCTTGAAAGCAGCGGAGAGCACAGAGGTCAAAATTGAAGTTGAAGCTCAGAGTAAAGACGAGGTCCCACATCCCTACGAAGGCTGGAGAGGTCCCTAGGCAAGGATTCAGCCGACGACCTCGCCGTTTCCTCTGCCCTGTCCCACCTCCAAGCTAAACACGCCAACCACAGGCTTTCACGGACACTGCAAACACCACCCAAGATGCTGGATGACAGGGAGATTGATGCTGCTGTTAATCAGCTGGCCGCCTACCGTAAGGATGACGCCTTGAACGACATTTTGAACCGCTATGAGGCCCTTCTGGGCGACTACAAACGCCTCAAGAGTGATTATGAGGAGGAGCGCGAGAACCGTGAAAGGTGGAAGCTTCAAGCCAAAGGACAAGAGCGCAACCCCTTCGTGCTGGTTCTTGTCGACGCCGATGGCTACGTGTTTGATGATGACTGTAAGTCTCATCTCACCCAGCGTCCCCCGCCGTCCTCCTCTCCACAACACCTCCAAAACCACGGTAGGCTGACCTCTGTCCACAAGTGATTGCGGCCGGCCAAGAAGGCGGCGCTCGGGCTGCAAAACTACTCAACGACACCATCAAGGCCTCCAAGAGGAGGAAGGGATTGGAGCATTGCGAGACCATGGTCCGTGTCTACGCCAATGTCGCCGGCCTGTCCAAGGCCCTCGCCAAGGCTAACCTCCTCGGGGCGGACAAACGCTCGCTGGCCCCCTTCATTGCCAATTTCAACAGGTCATATGGCCTGACCGATTTCGTCGACGCTGGGGAGTTCAAGGAGAACGCCGACTTCAAGCTTCGCGAGATGCTCAGGCTCTATGCCGAGAACGCCCAGTGCAAACACATCTATTTTGCCGCCTGCCACGACGCCGGCTATGTCTCGCAGCTTACCGCCTACCGAGGACATAGCGACCGCTTTACCCTCATCAGAACATCCGGCCTTCATTTTCATGACGAGTTCACAAAGCTTGGCCTGGGTATTGAGGAGCTACCTGGCGTCTTCCGCGCAACGGGCTCTGCGATGGATGCTTTCTACCCCAAGCCACTACTCGGGAAACCGAATACAGCTCCGCCTCCGTCCAGGAGCCAACCCGCAGAGCCGAGAGAAGTCTGTGCCTTTCACTCGGTGGGCAGGTGCAAGTATGGAGAAAGCTGCAAGAATTTGCATGTTGGCCCCGCGCCCTCGCCCCTTGCTCTCAGGCCCTCCAAGCTCAGTCGGTCCTCCTGGCGGAATGGAAGTGAATCTTTCGATACATCCGACTATCCCCCACCAGCTAAACCCCATGTCGCTTCCAGCCGAAACTATATACATCAGTCTGATCTCTTCGCCCAACTGCCGAAGAGAGACGAGATCCCAGACGGTCAGGTTGCCGTCAACGCTTCGCAGCAGCGTCTAGACGCTTACATCCCCGTACCAACCTCAGAGTCCGAGAATCGCCTCAAGCTCAGGTCCTCGATGCAGCGACTCTGCAACGCAAAACATCTAACTGGATATTGTCCCAACCCAAACGGTTGCGAGTATGACCACAACCCGCTCGAAGCGGATCTCACCCCCACTCTCGAGTGGCTCGCCAGGTCATTGCCCTGCCCGCGACGCGACAAGTGCCGCAACGCGTCTTGCACCTCCGGTCATCTTTGCCAAAAGTCTGACTGCAAGCTGCGTGGCGGAAAGGGATTCTGCAGATTCCCCTGGAGTCTGCACTACGATGACCTAAGCGTTGACCGCTATGTGTACGCTATTTCGAACAGACAGTCCGTCTCACAACACGAGCGGTCTGCCGCGCCTTCACCGTCCGACCAAAACGGAAACGAGGATCAGGGTGTCGATCAAGAGGAGGAGGACAACATCTCTAGCCCTAACGGCGGCATATCAGTAGGCACATTGTGAGACTGTCACAAACGCGCCTCGCGGGAAAGAGTGTGACATTTACGTCTAAATGAGCCAGACATATTCTGTGTGTTGGATAATCCTTGAAGGGTTATTAGCAAAAGTTCGGACCATCTGAACCGGCAACCATCTTGAGCAATGACTCTGGATACACACCAAGTATCCTGAGAAGACAACTAATGCCTTGTAATCTTAAAAGAAAGGCGTGTCTTAAACTAAGAAAGGGGGGATGGGCCAAGAGGGATACTGTAAACGGGATTGAGGATCAGTCTCTCGCAAGATGCAAGTAGGTCACTCAAGTTGGGGAGAGAAAACGACCCGGTGGAGGATTAGTGGCTGACAAAAGGGCTCGATATCTGGATGGGAAAGTCCAGGGGCCTATTGCAGCAAATACGTCTACCGGAACTCTCAGGCCACAAATGAGACAACTAGATGAGATCGCTATCAGATCTTGCTGGAAATGGACTACATGGGCAGTACCTTATCTTGTCATCACACTAAAGAAAGAGGAACAACCATGAGCTACCAGGTTCCTGGAGGGCTTCTTTCAAAACAAAAAAAAAAACCGGACAAGTACGCAACTAGTGACGCTATCGGCTAAAGGGCTTAAGACTGTTTATATATAACACTTCGACTTGGATGCTGAGATGGCAAAAAATACGTTGATGAAGTGGTCGAATTCCCAAGTTAAACGAAATTCTCAGACTGAATCATAACTGCTGTCTGTTTACCTTGTTCCGTAGCAGTAATCATGCCAATTGCCGGGAGCTTAGGTAGATGATGAATTTAATCACATCTTTGTCCCCCACTGTATGAAGGCACCACATATATTTTATATGTATGGGGGATTGGAAACGCAACCGCTTGGCTTGATCTTTGTCCCCAGCTGCTTGCAAAGATAGCACACACGCCTTGAGATGTATACGGGTTGATAACGAAATCACTGAGGGCTTGCTGCAGTGCGAAAACACTGCCACGTCCCTTCATAGGGCTATTTGCATTCTTTGAGTTCCTTCATTAAGCTCTAGAGCCAGAACAAATGTCAGGGCCCCAGAAGGGCAAGGCAATGTATCTTTCAAAAAGAATACAGTGAGTTGACCCATGCGGGAAATTTGATAGTGACTTTCCAATTTGCTTCTGAAAACTAGTATTTTAGCCATAGCGTTAGGCTGTGCTCATTCGCGCTGATGCGTCAAGGTTGAAGATCGCGTCCCTCCATTGCATACATTATTTCCAAACTTTGCTACACGTTGTAAAGTTAATATAAACTCACATCGCAACCGCTTCAAATGACCTTCTCGTAGTTCGTTACAAGTTGTTCCATAGACTGTCTGTCCAGAGTCGCTCCTAAAGAGGCTTCTCTTAGGACGCTCTCCCCAGTGAGGTTACGAGTTTGATAGGGAGTGCCTGGCTTGAAATTCTCTTCACAACCAGTAATTCGAGGATTTGCAGAATTCACTGTTTGCAACAGAAGATGTTTCATACATCCACCGTCTCGATTCCCTGCGGGCAGATAAAATGGACAGCATTCAATTCGTAGTGTCGGGCTTCAACCATGGCTCCGGTTCCGTTCGGAATCTCGCAAAGCTGAGCGATCTATGTCTGACCGAGAAGCGATGCTAATATTCCATAAACCTGGACCAGGCCATCGCGGTGGCATCGATGGTCCGGCTCGAGTAAGACCAATCATCCACTTACGCGATGACCCGATGAGTTCATTTATCGACTTTCACAGGCACATGTGATCTTTCTACCTGGACACACGTAATCCGAGATGATGGGTCCCAAATTAGCAGGCACGATAAACAGAACTGCCACGGCGGGTTTGGAATCTAGTACTGACCATCGAGGCTTCAAGGCACGTGAATGTTTATTTTGATGTGGCAAAAGGTGAATGTTGTTGGATCTACCACGATGAAGCAGTAATACCTAATCAATCGCTGGTACAAGAAATGCAGAAGAAGGAGTGAAGAAGATTTCGGGACGGTTGTGAAATTCTGACAAGGCTGGCTGGTCTGGCAGTGGCCTGCATTCGTAGCTCAACTTTAGAACACCGAGGTACATTTGGCATTATGGAGCTACTTGACTATGGCTCCCCTACTGGCTGATTTACTTTTTGGGGCCTCTTCTCTCCTTGTTTGTTTATTTATGTCGATTTGAAGTGGTATATTGGATTGACATCTGTACGTCGACCTATTCACTTGCCACTTGAGCACCACAAGACTATGACGTGAAATGTCCAACGACCTCCTATCTACGAACGAGTCATCCAAGGCAGCAAGCCTGAGAGTATGCCATGTCAGTCATTGAACCTTCAGTCCACTCACGACAGCACCAGTGCGGGTGAAATAGAGCATAACGGCTAGTGTCACCTTGCCACTCTACTTGATGTGACGGAGCTGCACCTCTACTGGAATTACCGTTCTTCTCACCTCCGGCAAAATTTTCGACCGATCCTTCCCAAGACTAACAACAGAGTGCTTTCAAGCAATATGAGCGACGCAATCGCCAATGGTGGCAACGCCATTATAGTGAAGCAGGTCAGCTGCTCACATTGAGACTACCTGGGTCCTGCAACAATAATCAGTTTCGTACTGACCTCCAAATTAGATGCAAGACAAAAGTGGTGGAACAAGCCTTTTCCGTTTGCCGCCTGAGCTGCGGCTCACAATCTGGAAGTTTCTGCTGCCTGGCCGCAAAGTCCTCAGAGCGAGAAGCTGTGGTGCCAGCCTCGATCCGCATCGCACCGATGACCGCTGATTCGCGTTTGGTTTCGACACTCAAGTCCCGCAGCCCATCCTCTCTCAGATATGTGCGGAATCCAGGCAGTGCCTGCTCGACTATGGCAAGGGACAGTTCGTCTTGGGGCTGGGGGACGAAGCAGGGCTCTGGTGGGGTCCACAGGACATGCTACTCTTCGCCCCGGATTGGTGCCTCAAATGGTCTACACCTTCTCTGCAAGGGCGGAAGGGCCTCGATTGCGTCAAGAAAGTCGCACTGGATCCTACTCAGGCTCAATACATATACTACGGATTCGTACTCCCCGAGGATTTGGTCTCATCGCCGCCACATGTTGGTGGATCACCAGCCACAAGAAGGAAGAAGAAAGGGTGAAAAGTTCAGAACCGGGAGGGCATCCTAGAAGGACACACTTGTACGTTGAGAGAGTAAATGTTCAGATTACGGGCCGACCTTCTCCTTCATCCATACTGATGCTCTCGTGTCCTCTCAGGCCGCTTGGATGCTTTGCACCAGGCTCTGAACCTTGAGATTCCCGCGGATGCCACATCAACGATCTAGATTTCCTTCGCTTGTACAAACGAGCTCCGAGCCATTTGTTGTTGGGGACATGCTCTTCTCGCTGGCTGAAATGGCCTTCGAAGCCAAACGCAGACGATGGAGGCGACAGGTGAGGTCGAAAGCTAGCTCACCAAGCTGTGGTCAGAGCAGCCGGGGGACCCCTGCCCAACCCTGCGGGCCGGAAAGGCTTATCCTGGTGCGGGACCACAAGTACCGAAGGAGCTCAGTACCTACCCGTACCTAGGCAGGTATGTGCCTGGGTAGCTCGCTCAATGGTCCAATGCCCAGTGGGTTGTTCCCCAACGCGGGCAGAAAAGTACACGGTAATTTTCGTTTTACACCTGGCCTGTGAATCACTTCCTCTTACAGAACAGCAGATCCACCCAACGTCCGTCCTTCCATGTTTCGAATTAAGCTGGGGCGTACGGTATGTAGTCCAACACCAGGCTCATTCGTCTTTGGCCTTGTTCTTCACTTCTTGCCATTGTCGACGGCGTGGATGGGCGTGATACAGGAGAGCAGTCCACGAAACTACGCCTCGTGCGACGGCGACAGCATTATCACGGGCGCACGATCTTCGGCCCACACAGTCCTACCGCAACGCCCTTACTACCTGGGTGCCTAGGTGGTGCATAGCACCCGCAGCGTCAGCTTCTGTCCGACCCCAGAACCCGCCACGGCCCCTCCGTTGGGCATGCGCCTATTATCCCCAGGGGCGGCCGCGGTTCGGCTGTCGAAACATCCTGTCTACATTGCCCTGGCCCTGGTGGCGCTCGTCATCTTTCGAACATTCCTGCCAACCCCTTCTTCCGGGCCTCCCTCGAGGTATCTGTCCGCCCTCCACAACATCGAGTTCGTACCGTCCACCTTCAATTGGACCTCAGCGGAGCTCTTCTTCCCGCCGACGCCTCCTCTCGCTGCGTTGCCTGCTGGCACTCCGAAGACGTTCCCTCACGTACAATACAATTTTGGTTCGAAGGGAAGTGCTGAGAATAACAAGGTCGCCGAGGAGCGCAGAAAAGCTGTCAGAGATGCCTTCGTTCGCTCCTGGTCCTCGTACACAAAGGAGGCATGGCTGTGGGACGAGCTGGAGCCTGTGTCAGGCGGCGGCAAGAATACGTTCGGCGGGTGGGCGGCCACTCTCGTCGATAGTCTTGACACCTTGTGGATAATGGGCCTTTACGACGAGTTCCACGGCGCTGCCAGAGCCGCTGCCAAGCTCGACTGGTCCAACACCACCGACACCAGCGCAAACTTGTTTGAGACGACAATACGGCATCTGGGAGGCCTTCTCAGCGCCTACGACCTGAGTGGAACGCCTGCGCTACTGGAAAAGGCGAAAGAGCTTGGCGACATGCTCTACATGGGCTTCGATACCCCAAACCGCCTGCCAGGGTTCTGGCTCAACTTTGAAGACGCCCGCAATGGTCGCCAGGTTGCCGGGACGCATGACCCGAGCGCGTCTCCGTCATCTTTGGCACTCGAATTTACGAGACTGGCCCAACTGACTGGAGACGATAAATACTACGACGCTATTGATCGAGTGCGCGCCTTCCTGGCTCGCACTCAGGACGAGTCTCAGATCCCGGGAATGTGGCCTACTGCCCTCAACTTCCAGCACGAAGAAGTCATGTCTGACAACAGCTTTACTCTCGGCGCCCTGGCTGACAGCCTGTACGAGTACCTTCCCAAGATGTTTATTCTTACCGGGGGACTGGAGCCATCCTATGAGCAAATGTACCGAAAGTCGATGGATGTAGTTATAAAGCACATTCTGTTCAGGCCGATGCTTCCCGATCAGGATGATATTTTATTCGCAGGCAACGCTCATGTGAGGCAAGACGGCGTCGAACTGGATCCCGAAGGCCAGCATCTAGCTTGTTTCGTGGGCGGTATGTTCCTGCTCGGGGGCAGGACATTTGGGATCGAGCCTCACATCCGCATCGGCGAGCGTGTCACGCGTGGTTGCACGTGGGGCTACGAAGCGTTTCCAACAGGCCTCTTGCCCGAGCTTTTTGCGCTGATTCCATGTCCGTCGCTGGCGCCATGCGATTGGGATGAAGAGAAATGGTCGACACAAGGCAACAAAGCACTGAAGAAGGGCTTCAAGCACGCACGGGATTCCCGGTATATACTGCGTCCGGAGGCGATTGAGAGTGTCTTCATACTATATAGAGTTACCGGGCAGGAGGAGATCAGGGATATCGCGTGGACGATGTTCCAAAGCATCATGCGCGCTACCGAGACTCCATTTGCAAACTCTGCTATCAGGGATGTCACAGTATCAGGGCCGACGGACAAAATGAACTCCATGGAGGTACGTGCTACCATGAGACTTGCCTGTCTTACTTGGCCTCTAACAGACATTCGCAGAGCTTTTGGACAGCCGAGACCCTGAAGTACTTCTATTTGATCTTCTCGCCGCCAGATGTCGTCAGTCTAGACGACTACGTCTTCAACACTGAGGCTCACCCCCTCAGACGGCCTCGGTCAAGACCTTGAATGACGGACCCCCGAATCGCATCATACGACAGGTATATGGAATACTAGGCGGCAATGTTTCTCACCACGTGTGCCGGCATAACCAAAACTTGAGCAGATCAGACCATCTTACAGTCCGACTAATGCCCTTGCCCACCGCAGATGCGGCCCAGCTGCAAGGGCGTATTCTGGATACAGACCATCCTCCAAGATGACGAGCATAATCCACCCGGCCCAGCCTTAAAAGTATGCGGCAAGACGGTACTACCTAGGCGCACGCAGACAAAGCAAGCCGTACAGTTGGAACGACACATTCAACGAGCCATCGCTTTACGCGTAAGATCAGGTGTTCAAGCCCATGAACGTACTTGCGCTAGCGACAGTTTCGAAACTGCTTCGTCCTAAATCATCACAGCTGCATCAGTTGCCTGCCTGGTCAGGACCTCGCGCTGGGCATCACCCGAAATCTGCAGTACAACTTCACCCCGGACGAGGTCCTCTTCGGTCTCTTCGAGCTTTGTACCAAGACTGGCTGGCTCCTTCGGCACACTGCGAAGGATCTCATCTTCCGAACGAGCCCTACTTTGAAGCATTTCGAGACCCAAGAGCGCACGGCCTGGGGTTTTGAGAGCCCAGACAACCTGCTCGGCGTCTCGAGGTGAGCAATACTAGAGCTTCCACTATCCGCAACACCTTGCTTTTCCTCGGCTGTTCTATACTACGTTGTCTCACTGCGTCTGTGTTGAAACGGTTTCGCTGCTGGTGTCTGGAACGATGCTTGAGGATGCTGGATTGACAAGTGCCTCCCCTTTTGCGCCAGCACTTTCGGTCTCGGCCTGGGCAAGCCCCCCATCCTTGAGTCAGAAGTACTTTACCGGGCCGCAGTCCTCTGGTCCGCCGCCACCACCTTCGCCCTCGCTCGCTTCCACTGTGGCTCCACTATCGCATCTTTGTCGCGGTCGGCTAAATGTGCTTTCTGGCCAGATCCGGATTCACCGTCCCAAAAGCAGGTCTGCGATCTAGCCTCCTCTCGACTGTCATACTTCCTGTGGGCTGCGCTCCAACCGTAGAATTCCTCACATCGGCGCCTCCAAGTCCAGGGACTTTAATAGGAGCCTTCAGGAGAGTGGTCTGCTGACACAATCTTGTACAGCCATCAGTTGGAGACAGATGTAGTTTTTATAAGAATGGGCCTTTGACTGCCGGATGTCGGAATACAGGAGCACTGGAACTTCAGCTCAGCCCTGTTACAAATACAATATTTATACCCAGATTTAGATCCATATATCGATGCGAATGAATCAAGTCCTCAGGGGCTATAGACAAGAAACATCACTCGCAGGTACATGATTAGAGACCTTTAGACGTGTTGTCGTTTTCGAAGGGCCACGGGTGTGGCGGTGTTACGGTTAACTTAATAATGTATGTGATTTACACTCAGGAGCTGGAACGGATGCAGCTTTGGCAGGGAACAAGGATTTGACTGACACGAATCCCAATTCTCCCCTGGTTCAACAACTACAGATCGGTGCTCAAGCATAAGAAAAGAATAGAGATTGGAAAGCTGAATGGTGCATAAGTCAGAACTCGATCATGCATGTATGTCAGACGTGCAGCACATTTCAACGTGTCAGACCTTGGCGGCACAAACAGTACGCCGTATTACCTGCAATTCAGCATCGGCACCCGGCCATTCCGGAGGCCGGCCTTGGGGTTGACCGCAGATGCGGCTCAAAATTCCCTCTAAATTGAATCACTGGTTGGTTGGCTCGGCCCAAGCACTCACGAGGCAGGCTCACTGCAAACCTGCGCCCCAATCTGGAGCGCACTTGCGAATAGGTCTCGGACAAGAGACAGCCCCGGACCACTGACACATTGACGCGACTTAGCTGTTGAGCCTAGCTCGTTGGGCGCAGAATGGTGACGTATGGTTGGGGTTGAGGCCCATGACGAGTTGCTTCTCGGCCTCGGCATTGGTATACCTCCGACGTCCGCCCAGCACTCTGCGGCCTGGCACGGCCGACTCACCGACCAACAAGCATCTTGGGTACCATAGTTGTTTTATGGTGCTCATAGATATCTAAAAGCTGCCCCGTAGTGTGACCGGACTGGATTATATAACAGTGGTGCTTCAAAACATACCAGAATACGACAAAATCGAGACCAGCCTAGATCGTCTCCACGGCTGCCATTCACCATGGCACAGCTAAAAGTTCTCATTGTCGGCGGCGGCATCACTGGTCCTGCTCTTGCCCACTGGCTCTCAAAACTTGACTGCGATATCACGATTGTGGAGCGAGCACCAGACCTGCGTGCTTCGGGTCAGCAGATAGACCTCCGAGGCGAGGGCGTGACCGTTATGCGGAAGAGTAAGTATTGCTGTTCTCCCTTTGCGGACCTCATCTATTGAAGATCATGTCCTTCGGAAGGAAACACTCTTGGTTTCATTACAGGAGACTGATATGTATCAGTGGGCATCGAATCAGCTGTCAGAGCAAAGGTCGTCCAAGAGGAAGGCTGTGAGTTCGTGGACAAGAATGGCCGCAGGCAGGCCTACTTTGGAGCCAACAAGACAGGCCAGGGAAAGCAGAGTCTGACATCTGAATTCGAAATCATGAGAGGCGACCTCGTGCGCATCCTATACGACCTGACTAAGGACAAGTCTACGTACATCTTTGGAAATTCGGTCGAAGACCTTGAGCAGACCGGTGACGGGGTGCACGTCAAATTCTCGGACGGCAGGGAAGACGACTTTGACTTGGTGGTTGGCGCGGACGGCCAGAGCTCCAGGACGCGGAGAAGAGCATGGGGCCCTGATGCCAAGGATCCCTTCAACTTTCTGCAGCTCTACCTCGCCTACTTCACCGTACCTAAAGGCAAGCAGGATAACATGATCGCGAAGATATACAACATACCAGGTCGCCGCGTAATAGCCACTCGAGTCGACAACCCGAGGACTATGCAGGTCTACCTCGGCTATCTTGAAAAGGGCGGTCATGCGATGGAGGATGCGCTGCGGAGCGGCGATATGAAGAGGCAGAAGCAACTTTGGGCTGATATGTACAAGGATGTCGGCTGGGAAGCCCCGAGGCTAATAGATGGCATGCTCAACTCGCCCGAGGCGAACGACTTCTACTTCCAAAAGATTGGCCAGGTCAAGATGGAGAAATGGTCTCGAGGCCGAGTTGTCCTGGTCGGGGATGCGGGGTATACTCCTTCACCCCTGACCGGTAAGGGCACCTCTCTTGGCCTCATCGGCGCCTATGTTCTCGGCGGCGAGCTTGCCAGACATCTCGAGAGTCGTAAAGATCTCGGACAAGCAGTCGATGCAGCTCTCGAATCCTACGAGACAGTTCTTCGACCGTGCGTCGACAAGGCGCAGGAACTGTTCAGAGGCGTTCCCGCCATCGCGTATCCCGAAACAGAATGGGGAGTCTGGTTTCTTCAGCTCGTGGTGAAAATCATCAGCACCTTACGTATCGACAAGCTTATCGAGCGCTTCTCGTCTGACAACTTCGCCGGAGGCTGGAAGCTTCCAGATTATCCTGAACTGCAGCATTAACTTGGATGAGTCCAAAATGATGTCTTTGGATGGTTGATGGTCGAGAGTCACTTGAAACGAGAGCTGTTAGCGACGACAACGAGATCAAAAGAGACCAGGCAGTTACGCGAGGGCATATGTATTACATACCTAGTAGCCTTACTTGGCACCGACTAGTCACTTATTAATCCGATTCTCCACTTATATATATTGTAGTCGAAGATGATTTGTACAGAGACTATCCTAGGATTCGTAAGTAGTCGCGCGAGCCGTTGATAAAGCAAACATGCAGACCAGCCGCCAACTCGCCGCCCCTTGGAATGGCTCATTCGAGGAGCCGGTGGGTCTGCCCACGATAAAATTGCTGGTTGGACGATCACTGGCTGGAACCGCACCTCCTGTGGTCTTAGCTTGTCTTTCAGCACTCAAACTTTTCATCGCCAAACCTGTAGTCCGTTCCAGCACTTATGCAGACTATTATATCATTAGTAATTAGCACATAAGCGTTGGTCATACGGGTTTCCTCGTTGCTGAGGCACCTGATCGCCCGGAATCGACATGACGGTCTGTGGTGGTCCCAACTACCTACCAACGAGGACAAAGGTCCAGGCTCGGCATTTATAGCCAATTATTTCACGCCAAACGTGTGATTGACCCCTAAGTCAAGAATATGCGCGATGTGATCTGTATGCGCAGGCATGTTTGACATTCAAATGTTGCTGTTTGCTTAAGGCCCTTCGATGTTGGACGTGGGTATCATGCAAGACAGCCAGTTTCAAGCGGTGTCTCAATAATGAATGAAACTCGACAATCGAAACACAATCGGTTTGCTATGGGCGACAAGATTGTTTGGCGGACACTGTGCAATACGATGACATCGCCACAGTCTCGGACTGGCCTCTCACTTATCTGGATTGAGCGGCCACCCTTTTCTACCCTAAAACTCATGGTTTATCGTACTAGTAATCATACTTTCAATACATTTGAAGTTTAAGCGTTTGACTCTGTCATCATCCAGGGCAACGCAGATCTGCGATCATCGACACAGCTGAACTATTGCCGTTTACGAGTGTTCGGGAGTGTAGCATAGTCTGCCGTCTCGAGAGAAGACCTTTCCCAAAATGCCTGCAATACTATCGAGAAGCTATACCACATCTGACAGTAACAGTATCGAACCAATTTGGATGGCCGTTGCCATACTCCTACCACTTATCCTCTCGGGCCTCATGCTGTGGTTATGCTGCAGGTGTTATCAGGCCGACCGAGAATTCACGGCATGTGCAGTAGAAGCTCCTTGTCCTCCCAGAATCATAGTATCAGAACCATCGGTAATCAATGCATGCTGACGTCTACGGTTGTTTTGCAGGAGGGAGAAGATCCAAGACAACGGCGAGCATGTGGCAGTGTTGGGAGGTGGTAGAACGCACTTGGCCAGCCTCTAAAATCTCGTCATATTTTGCATAGTCCTTCATCAGAGCCAGTACACAATGGTTTGTCAGCTGTTTGGATTCCTTCTCAGACACTCGTTGATCGGTGGATAGAATCTGTCGGCATGGATGGATGAATTTGCATCGGACACCAAGATGTGTGTGGGGTACGCAGACATGGAGCATGGGACAGTCTAGACTCAGCAATAATGTTCCAGGACTGGAAATAGGAAAGAAACTAGGTGGTCATGTATCTTCCATTTGCTGTGGGAAATCTTTGGAATGCGGCTTCTGGTTTTGATGGTGCCATCTTGAGGCACGACTGAGCCTCTGATCAGACACCTCCAGGACTACCCCGCCTACTCACTTGCCAGATACACATGAACTCAACTTCAAATCACAACCAGGCATGATTTTACCCAGTTAACCACGACTGAGTGCGACAGAATTGCCTGGGGTGGATATGTATGCATGTATTCCGAAGGTAGACGTGCGGTAAAGGGGTTTCCAGCCTTAGTTCCAAACAGCAGACGAAATGTCAAAAGCATTGCATCTTCTGGTAGAGACGGCTCCATGGATTATTTAAAGCATACTTTAGAAGACGGTCTAATGATGTCATTTAGGTGTATCTTCCTTCTTAGCCATTGTAGATTGGTCTACACCAGCAGTGAATCTAGAGCCATGAGTTCGACGCACTGTAAACACCGATGCCAGGTAGCTCCGTGAGGCCACACCTGTCGAGTGAACTCAACTTCTTCAGTTCAGAGTCTCCTTGGGGTCCGTTCCAGCCTCCTTTGAGAATTCTGCGATGGCAGAGTCAAACGCCGCAGCAATCTTTTTTCCCAGGTTCCTCCCGATTCTCTTTCCAGCTTTCGGCAGCTTGTCCACGATGGCTCCGATCAGAGTGTCTGCCGCTGCCTTGGTGTCCTGAAGCCTGGATACCATGATTGAGGTGAGGCCAGCGTTGTCAAATCTCTCCTTGCTGCTGGTAATGGTGCCCAGTGAGGACTCTATATCCTTCAGAAGCTTCTTTGTTGCCTTCTTGACCTTGATTGCCGCTCCGACCTTCATTTTCTTGGAATTTTTGGCTGTGTCGGTGCCATCCTTGATGGCCTTGATCACATTATCGGATGCTGTCGTGATGGGGAGCGCATCTACGACATCACCATTCCACTTCTGGACGACCGAAGCCATCTCCACGGTCAATTTCTGAATCTCTTCGATGCTGCCGACGATCTCAGGTGTGGCGCCGGCCGACTCTAGCACATCGGCGTGAATGCCGAATAGCAGGGGGAGCACGACGAGAAAGAAGTGTAAGAGCAGCATGATGACTGAATTTTGGCGAGATGGATGTAAATGGATGTTACTGGACTTGCAGATATGTGAAATGAAGAAAGGAGGAGCTGGTCCAAGAGAGTCTTGCCGGGTGATCCCCCCTTCTTAAAACCTGAAGGCACACGTTTTCACTGGTACCTTTGATATTTTAGACACGAAGCTTCTTGTTAGCAGCAAAGTAGTAGCTGTCACAAGTCGGTATACGCTGCAGGCCGTCGGCCGCGCGGTCCTTACCAGCGCGAAGCCATCAATCAACAAGACTATTAACTAGTTTCGTTTCAATTTCGTTTACAGCCGAAGCCATGCACAGCGCGTTCACATAGTAGGAAACACTCAAGACCCAGCATTTAAAACACATATAATGCCGATAAAAGTGGTTAAAATATGACAAGTATGTAGGCACGTGGCCTCAGCCTGGTGACGCACAGACGAGGCCAGGGAGGACCGCTCCCGACGGTGTCGTTGGACTTGAATCGTCGACACAAGTAGCCCCAAGGGCTAATCTGCCACGGCGAGGCGACGAGACTATTAACTCTTGACTAACAGGTCCCGTTGTCCGCCCCGCGTGTTCATATTAGCCAAGAGTAGTGATTTACGAGGCGCTACTGAATGGCCATGTGCTATTTATCTTGTTGCTACCCTCCCAAAAGTCGTATCTGTAACAAGGTCGACTCTGGGCTCACAAGCGGCGTGAAGCCGGGCTGATTGATGACCTGGGCAGACAGCTAACCTGACGACACGACAGACTGACAGACAGAGGCAGCTTCAGTGAATGGAGGCGATGTTTCTTGGCAAGAAGTCACTTGTGAATTAATCAGCGATATATCCCGCTTGGTTCAGAGTTATCAGTCGAGCCACAGCCCGCCAGCACAATGCCCATTTGATCTTCTCTGCTCTACGCACGCCACTTGGTCATGGCCCTTATCCCTGAAGTCACATCATCAAAACCCAAAGACAGCAATCGTCACACAACAGAGCCGCAGAGGCAGGCCTATGGACGGATCCTATCCGCACTAGACATGCCAATCGTGATTGCTGGCCACGTGGCGTTTGGACGGAAACAAAAGCTGTGCGCGGATCGCCTTGGAATGGAGACGAAAACAATGATCGGCCGCACGGGAGGAAAAAATAAATAAAAAGAACGGCGTCAATAGGTAGCGGCGCGAAAGGGCCAGTGCCAAGCTGTCAACCAACCTTGTCAAGGGTACCTAAGCAGCTAGCGGCCGATCCACCCATGAGGTGCAAGCACCTGCCTGGCAGCAGGCTGCTGGCCAGATACCACAGCAACACAGTAGGCACAAAGGACCGAGGGACAGCAGCACAGCACGCGGGCAGGGGCAGGGGGGCATGCGATTGGGACGGGTTGGAAGGAGCGGCAGGAGGCAAGCAGGCAAGCAGGCAAGCAGGCAAGGACAGGCCCCAAGGCTGAACCCCACTTCGCCCAGAGATAAGCTCCCTGCTCACTAGGCCGGAAGCGGATCGGGGTCATTCGACGACGTGCAACCAACTACACAGTCCAGCCGTCGACTTCCTTTTTCGTTGACCATATCTCGAGCCCCACCGACTTGGTCGGCGTGCCCTTGCAACAATACACACGCTGACACGGCCAATGTCTCCGGCCGGGCCAGTCGGTTCCTGCATGCCCGTTGACGCGTTCATGTCACCCATTGCCCAGGTCCCAACAGGCTGGTCCTGCCTTGCGGTGCATGTATAATATCCGCCTGTCAACACAGGTCAATCTCGAGACCATCCAGTGCCGCGCCTGGTGTGGCGCAATCCTTGAACCTTCGACGTCTCTCTGGGCCCGCGTGCGCCGGTCGTGGTTGGTCGGTCGGCCGCGAGATAACGAAGGATTCCCGGCACAACCCCCGGTCTTGACCTGTCGGTCTCATTTTACTGTGTACGCGGTATCGACGAGAGTGGCCACTCCAGCTCAGCTGCCCCTTTGCAGCCTGCTACTGTGGTACGGAGTTGGAGTACTACGTACTCAATCAGCCCAGCCAGGCCAAGGCCCATCGCCGGTGGGTGGCTTCACTGGCAAGCCTTCCATCTCGTGGCTCAATAGCGCCATGCTGATGGCTGATGGGTTGTATTCTCCCCCCCCCCCCCAGGAGACATATATGCTTCCTCCGCATCGTCAGGCGGTCAGCTTACGCATGGCTTCCGATCTGGCGATCCGGCAGTGTATTGGCCAATCCATCCACGACTGGGCCGAAAGGCATCATCGATTGGCCCTCCTCGAGCCCTCCTCGCCCTCTCCTCCTGCACGACACAGCAGCAGCTCCAGCTCGGGCTTGACAGCCGACTCTCTTCACCTCGTCTTGCCATTCACTTCCCCTTCGACTCGTATAGCTCCCCGTCTCATCCCGGCCTCCTTGGTCAATTTCCGGCTGTCCTGCCTGTTGGTACACGTCTGCAGCATGACCCATGTCTCACTTCCGCCAGCTTCCTAGTCCGGCCCGCCCCAGGGACTCACTTCAGCCGCCGGTCCTTTTGCCTGCATGCTTCTGCTTCGCAAACATGCCATTCTGTACCAGCCTGACTTCTCGTGCCCTGTCTGCTTCACCCGGGAACGGCGCAGTATGCACCATTGCCGTAGCCATATCTTGTCCAGAGAAATCATTCTCATGGCCGGCTCATTCGTCTTCTTAGTCCTGATAAGCCAGCAGGCCATCGATGAAAAGGGCATGTGGGCCGCTTCACTAACAAACCCCCTCTGATCCGACGTGTCGGATCTTTACCCTGAACACCATTCGCAGAGCTGCTGGATCCCAGGTATGACAGGACCCGCCACTCCCAGGTGGAACATTGTCCACACCACCACGCAGAATGTACGCGTCCGTGAGGGGACCCGCTGCTTATCGCTTCCCAGCCGTATGGCCGAGCGAGCAATGTGCTCGCTCGAGGCGAGGCTCCACCCCCCAGCTGGCTGGCTTGCTTCGAGCAGGCCAAGCCTACAAGGGCATCTCGTTCTCATTGGACGTCTGCTCCCCTCATATCTGTGCCACATGGTCTGCCCAGGGTCCAGATGCTATACGCTGCAAGAGGCAGACCATCCAGGCCATCCTCGAAATTGCCTTGGGCGGACAGGACATCCCATCGGATGCGCCAAGTCTGCGCGCGTCTTTGCCCGGGCCACGCTGAGACCAATGTTCCGCTTTTCTATTTATCTACCTGCACGCCCACTCCTGCGGTCTTCCCCAGGGCGTGGTCCTCTGTCTGTTCTTTTTCCTGTTGGTTTGCTGCTTCTTCCGTTGAGAACCTGCAGCGTTTCTTTTTTCTGCCTGTCAAACCTGCTTGGCACTGCCGTGAGAGCAGCTGTAACTTCATTAAATAACCCGAGGCACGCATAATCCGCGAAGATGTCGGCTGGACCTCTTGAGGAGTATACTGGATTAGAAGGTGTTGCCTACGAGGGAGGTGACTCGCTGGTAGACGACCTGAATGTTTACTATTCAGTAAGTTGGACCATTGGCTCCCAACCCACTCGATCCGGCAATATTTCAGCATCAGATCTGACGGAATCTCGTCAATCAGTCAGGCGACTTTGCCTGGATCCTCACATCTGCGGCCCTGGTTCTGCTTATGGTCCCTGGTGTCGGCTTTTTCTACAGCGGTCTTGCCCGTCGAAAGTCTGCACTCGCCTTGATATGGCTCTCCTTGATGAGTATAGCAGTCGTGGGGTTCCAGTGGTTCTTTTGGGGCTATACTCTGGCCTTCAGCCACACCGGCAGTGCCTTCATCGGTGACATGTCCAACTTTGGCCTCATGAAAGTCTTGGGCCAGCCCAGCGTGGGAAGCACCAAGATCCCCGACTTGCTCTTCTGTCTGTACCAGGGCATGTTCGCTGCGATAACGTACGTATTTTGGGCCCCCTGTTGTATCACTTTCGACATTAGAAACTGACAGACCTTTTTCAACAGACCCGCCCTCGCCATCGGTGCTGCAGCCGATCGTGGCCGAATGCTCCCTGCTCTCGTATTCATCTTCATCTGGGCAACCATCGTCTATGACCCAATCGCTTACTGGACCTGGAACGCCAATGGCTGGTCCTTCAAGCTCGGCGGTCTCGACTTCGCCGGTGGCACGCCTGTGCACATTTCCTCAGGGGCAGCCGCTCTTGCGTACTCCCTCATGCTCGGACGGCGGACTGGGTACGACAAGACACACGGCCTACCGTACCGTCCGCACAATGTCACCCACGTTGTTCTTGGTACGGTTTTCCTATGGGTCGGCTGGTTCGGATTCAACGGTGGCAGCGCTCTTGGTGCGAACCTGCGTGCAGTCTTAGCCTGCGTCGTGACCCACATCGCGGCTTGTGTGGGTGGCTTTACATGGTGCTTGATGGACTACCGCCTCGAGAAGAAATGGAGCACCGTTGGATTCTGCAGTGGTGTCATTGCCGGCCTGGTCGCCATCACACCGGCCGCTGGATTCGTGCCGACCTGGGCAGCTGTCATCTACGGAGTCGTCGGTGGTATTGCGTGCAACTTGGCCACCAAGATCAAGTTCTGGGTTGGCATCGACGACGCGCTCGATGTGTTTGCTGAGCACGGTGTTGGCGGTATTGTTGGAAACCTCCTGACCGGCCTCTTTGCTGCGTAAGCGTCCCCTACTGACTGCCTAACCATACTTGCTACAAGTGGCTGACTGCTTACCAGCGACTATATCGCTCACCTTGACGGCGCCACCGAGATCCCCGGCGGCTGGCTCAACCACAACTACATCCAGCTGGCCTACCAGCTTGCCGACTGCGTCGCCGGGTTCTCGTGGTCCTTCATCGTCACCTGTATCATCCTGTTCGTGATGAACCTGATCCCTGGCCTGAGCCTACGCGCCTCGGTCGAGGAGGAGGAGCTAGGGCTAGACGATGCGCAGCTCGGCGAATTCGCCTACGACTACGTCGAGCTGAGCCGCACGATGAACGACGTGCTCGGGGGCTCGACCGAGGGGCATGCTTCCAGCCGAGGAAGTCTGAAGAATGCGCCGATCACTCCTCCCCCTGCCAAGAACGAACACTCCGAGAAGATGGTATAACCGGGAGACACAGACCGAGACCTCAGTTGGGGAGGGTGATTCAAAAAAAAAAAAAAGGAAAGAATGTGTTCACGAAGGATACTTGTCACACTCAGGCTGTCTGGCAAGTATGAAGTTCTTGATACCAAGTTATCTGTACCTATTCTTATTGTAATCAAAACGACATGCCTAGGCCGTATCTGGGGCCACATGTACTTAGATCCAGCCACCTGTATCCATTTCATCACGCGACATTTTGCTGTAAGTGTCATACACAACGCCTGGTTTCTTCCATGCCTTGTATCTGAGACAATTCGTGATGTCAGCGTGTCTTTTTTCGGGGCTCTCGTCAGTTAAACAATCCTCAGCGTTCCTCGCCGCCCTCAATTGTGAGCTTTTCCGCTTGTCACATTGCGCCAGGTGGGGTTGCACGACAAAAGCTCCGATATTACCGCGTTATAAGTCTAGCTACCACTCCTTGGCCGAACATTTGTCGTCAGAAGCAAATTACCGAAGCTTGTTCCATCTACTCGGCATAGAACGAGTCTGTAATGCACTCCATTGTTCGTGTTGCCAAGCGTCACTACGCATATAAGAGACCACTGAGACTTCTCTCGCGCTTGCATTTCCAGAATACCTCATGAAGCCGTTGATCGCCCATCCCATGCGCCACGTGTACTCCGAGAAGCTTCGAGGCAAGACGGGGAGCGGTCTCACCACTATTCGTAGTAGCTATAAATCGTTAGTTGTGAGGATTGCTATGAATGCAATAATTCTTACTAAACGGAGCTAGGTTAACCCGGAAGCGTGAGAATGCCTCGAATCCAGTGGTTTCATCATATTGGACATGGTCAAAGAACTGCTTGAAGGAAGTTGTTTGTACTGCTGGAAAGGACACTGTCTGTTATCCCGCCCAGGCAACAGCCCTGGAGTCCAGATATGGTATTGCAGCGTACCACATGGAATGTTATAGTGTGCATTTCAATTTGGAGCCCCGCAAAATTACTCATGGCTTATTTCTTCAAGAATAGCTTGTCCATTTAGAGATTCGCAGAACTCGCCAAGACACCATCTCTGGACACCCAGGGCAAACTCGCGAGCTCCTCCTAGTTAGTGAGTTGCCTTTGTGCTCTTGCTTATAGTTGAACACATGTGAGGTGTCCATTGTTTGCTGTTAGAATTTCTTGTGCCTCTCGATCGCTTGCTACTGTGTCTTTCATTGAGGCTTAGTGGTATGATGACTGGCTAGTATGGCAGGGGCTCTGACCTTTTTCTGTTGGTTATCGTCATGAGATTGCCAAGACTATGCTCAGCTCGGGATACAACGCTGTTGGCTCCCTAAACTAGATTTAAATTCTCCATCATGAAACATATATGAATTTCTCTTGGAGCCTGGACATCTCAAGGAAGGATGTCCCATGAAAGGCTGTCTTATGGGAGGCTGTCCCGTAAGACGGTGTCCCATGAGAGGTTGTCCTATGGGAGGGTATCCTATTATTAGATGTCCTGTATAAGATTATGCCATTGGATGTTGTCCCTTGTGTAGCACATACTCTGTCGTATAACCTCCTGTAGGCAGGGCTCCAATAGTGAGAAATGCTTGAATCTAGCCCCTGATATGATCAGGTTCTGTGCCTCACTACTACAGCATCATATGTGATCGTCAACATTAGGACTTAGTTTACCGAAGCTTTCTGAGTCATGACTCTGATGAAAAATGTACGCGCAAGTCGTTAGAGAAAGCCAGATCTGCTTCCACGGAAATATGCTGCACGTAAGTGGCTGGTTTCGTTTCTCATCCCCCATACATACAAATTTATGTGGTGCCTTCATACAATGGTAAACGATCAAGATCCAGCTTTTTGTTTCTTTAAAAAAAGGCACAATGCTAACAACAGTGCAGAGAGAATACAGTGCGTCTATCCACGGGCACGTGGCATCAGCCTCGTACCGCACAGACAAGGCTAGGAAGCATATGCTGCACGTAAATCTGCATGGTCTACAGGGGCTGTCTGAGCCTCCAAAGACAATTTTTCATCAGTGCTAATTCGACGCCCGATGTTCCAGCTGCCCAAGCCTCTCGAGTTGTGTTTCAGTGCGCTGATCTTTGGCACTCCACTCATCTGGACTTGCATGCCTGTCCAGTGATCGACATGTCAATCCCAAGTCATATCGCAACATGTGAGTATAGGGCCAGTTTTATTTGGTAGACGATCGAATCGTGACCTGAATTGGGCCAGGTCAGTCAGTTTAAATGCCCAGTTTCTCTGCGTCCTCTATGGTGGTCCAGTAAATTAAGCCTTGGCCACTGCAGATCACGGCTGCTCCCGATCTCAGATCCTTGAGGTTGGTGCTACAGCTGTTAATGTGCCACATCACGGGGACTTTCCATTTGGTGCTGAGACAAAGATTTTGTCAAAAGGTCTAATCGCTTTCCAACAGCGAACAACAAAGAACCTCGACTGAAACTTTCAGTATCTGAGTGAGCCGAGTCCAAAATTTGATAGCGGTTCACTCCGTAGCCGGTAAGCCAGGTAAGCCAGGTCAATGGCGAGTGACAATGGCTGATACGGCAAGTATGCAGACGTAGCATCATTACTGCAGATACCCAAATAATTTGCACTTTTACTTGAAGCATACTGAGTTGAAAGCTATGGCTGGGGTTTAAGGACGTCCTTTATGTTGGTGATGCGTCTAGGTATTGGTTGTTTCTTGAAGAACGGCAATTTGGGTCTTGATCTGAAGCTTGCACATATAAGCCGCAGTATAGTTTCGACAGGCTCAACGGTATCATTGAATTTAGGCAGGGCGCGTGCGAGGAGAACAAGTTCAGTGACCACAGTTCAGTGATGTTCCTGGTGAGGAAGCGTAACGCCGACTGTAACTTATTTCTTGGCATACTAAATGGCTGCCCCTGTCACAGGAGGCTCAAAATGGCAATATCGACAACATCCCTAGAGTCCTGGGTCTAGTGGAAGGCGGACATTATCCGGGCCCAAACAGAGCCAAGACTGGGCGGAATCCGTCCGTCACCGAGGGCCCATTTCGTCGGGCTCGACCTTCGGGTGCAACTTGAGAGCGACCTCCTGAGCCGACCGAGCCGAACTGTACTTGAAGCTGGGTGATGTTGACAAGAATTATGGCTGCGGACTTCAGTTTTTACAAGACTGGTACGTTGTGTGCTGCATCAGTCTGTGCAAGCAGTTTGGCGTGAGTCACCTTGGTGGATGAGCATAGCACAAAATTAATGACCGGGTGCCAAGTACCGCATATCAGATATCATGGACAGAATGGCCACTGTGTTGAAGGGTCACGGCCCAGGTGTACAGGGAGAGGAGAACGTATGCCTGCTTGGACAGTGTGTACTCCAAGCAAGAAGGGGTTTGCATTAACCAGTAGCTTGTTGACATTCTCGTCAGATATGTTGTTCGAAACAGGGACATTCTTCCACCTGGTGCGTTGTTACCATGGTCTCAGCACGTTCCAGATGTCGAGTGCATGCTCTGGAACGACCATAGTCTTGGTGAGAGGGGGGATGGGCGGACTTTCAGGCAAATGCTGCGTCTACTAGGACTCGACGAGCCAAAGATCAGATGAACCCGGAGCTACCCCTGAGAAGGTGAATCGGCCAGCCTTTCTGTCGGTGACCCCTTTACCCCATCACGGTAAACTGTATCTGGGCATCTCAACCACGGTGATCCACTCTTATGGGCTGCCCCTCAACTCTCAACATTAGAATTCTCAGGGACAACGCAAGCAATGGCTCTATCTGCAACTCTGGCGTGAATGCCGGAGAACCTTGGCCAAGAAGCATAAAGGGAAATGGGGACAGAGTCAGGTTTAATGTTTCTCTCCGAGGGTCATCGATTCGACAATGACATTGTTTCGGAGTCTTGGCAGTTCCCTTAATTCCCTGAGAAGGTGATACGAGGGTTATCCCTGAAACCCTGCTTCCGAGGCACGAGGCCCCTAATGAGGAGGACAAAATGCCCAAAGGCTGGAAGCGAGGCACAGACCAGCTCTGCTAAAGTTAGAACAAATCTCAGAACTTGATCGTCGAGCAACCTTGGAAGCCACGCTGCACATACACATGAGAATTTCCCCGAAGTCTGGAGAAGCTGCCGGGCTGGACCCATGCCCGGGACCGTCCTGGAAGTTCTGGCTATGCGCCGCTGGCTGCAGAATGGTCAATTGATTGGTCCAGGGCCCTCCACAGACAATCAAAACAACATCGACATGCGGTTAAAGCAGCCTACCAGAAGTAGGATGGCGTCTCAGCCCACGCCCCCCGAGAGACACATGCGGCAATCAGGCAATCAGGCAAGTCGACACACAGTACTGTGGCCGACTCCTTTCTAACATGCTACAGGTGTGCTCACAGCCTCGCCACGGCGCCCGCTTCCAGGCGCAAAGTGGGTGCAGAACAGGACGAAAGAGGCAAGAGGGCGATTTATTAGAATCGTGAAACGTCAGCAGCCCCCTTGCATCCCGCAATTGAAGGGCCGTCAACTGGGGGCGGCTAATGCCAAAGAACACCGGGATCGACGATAGGTGGAGACTGCTCGTTGCGGCTCCAGGCTGTTTGACCAACGGCGTCACGCTGGCAGACGGGGCAAGCCGTCAAGGATGTGCTGCAGGGATTGGAACATCTCCGTCTGGGACTGGAAAACAACCCACAACAAGCAGCCGCAGCAACAACAACAACAACCACACAGTACTGTCCAACCCGGAGCTCTGAGCTCTGAGCCCTGAGCCCCGAGCCCCGAGCCGGCCATGTCCACCTCGGCTCATTTGCGCCCTCAAGCACTCGATGGTGTTTCGAAACAATCTTCACCATCGTCTGCCCCCGCCTAGCCGAACCAGCCTTGGAGGGCAGTCTGCTCCGTCTGCTCCGTCTTGCCGGTGGGCCATGGGCGTCTAGGGCTGCATGTCGCGCCAGCTCGAGTGGGCTGGAGTCTCCCAGACTGGGACTCGTCCCTCCTGATGCCCTGTCTGGGCTCTTGATCGTGATGCCTACCGCCGCCCGGCTGGTATAAGTGCCACGACCTCCCCCGCATGTCGAGGTGCTCGTCTCGGCTCTGGCATCTTCGTCGACAGTGTCTTCTTTCCACATTCTCTTTTGCTTCACCCACAAACCCGGCGGGTTGTTCATTCTTTCTACTGGTGCTAGCTCACCCAATCCATTCTTTTCCCCAGACCTTCACTCGCCCTTGATCGGGTTACAAGCTGGTTGTTCTCGATCCCTTTTCGACCTTCACTCATCACTGATCCATTCGACAAGAAAGACAACCAAGAAAAACTTACTCGTTCATCATGCGTTTCCAATCCTCCGGGGCCCTGGCCTCGCTCCTGCTCTTCTCCCGCGTCGCCGTCGGTGCTGCTCTTGCTGACCCAGCAAGCCTAAACGCCACCCTTCCGGTCGAGGACTTAGACGACGACACTTGTGACCCGGATCTCGATCCAGTGGACGAGACTGTGACCGCCACAGTTGTGCCTATTACTGCCTCCGCAGCGGTCCCTTCGGCCACTGGTGTTGCGTCCAACGCTGGTGACGCCCCCCCTGGCCCCATCGCCAACGGCACCGTCCCCACGCCAGCCTCGGACCAGCTCACAACCCTCACCGTCTTGTCCACCCAGGTCCGGACCGTCATCAGCTGTGCCCCGACAGTGACCAACTGCCCGGCTGATGCTTCCTCTCTGTCCAACCTGGCCTCCACGGCCCCCGACCAGGTGTCTACTGTGCTCGTGACGGATGTGGTACAGCTCGCCACCACAATTTGCCCGGTGACAGCCGCCGAATCGGTCTCATCCAGCGTTATTTCTGTTGCTGCCACTGGCGGCATTACGGGTACAACCATCACGGCAACTCAGGACCTTCCGGGTGCTCTCCCAACTGACGCCCAGAGCCCTTCGGCCAGTGGGGCTGTTCCTGCTCCTCAGCCATCCGGAGACGCTGCAACGCCGCCCGAGCTTCCTGGTGCTCTCCCGTCCGATTCTGCTGCTCTCCCATCCGGCTCTGCGGCTGTCCCGCCCGAGTCTGCTGCCGAGGTCCCCTCCGGCTCTGCTGCTGTTCCTCCTCAAGAGAGCTCCTCGCCCGAGACAGGTGCTTCCCAGGCACCTCCAGCTCCCACCGGCGCTCTGCCCCCGCCTCCTTCCAACAGCACCGGAGTGAAGCCCTTCCCCATCGGCAACTCATCCATCGCATCTGTCCAGGAGGTCACTTCGACCGTGTACGCCACCAATCTGTACACTGTGACCTCCTGCGCTGCCAGCATCACGAACTGCCCTGCCGGCAGCTCTGTCGCCACTGAGATTGTCCCCGTTTCGACCACGGTTCTGACTAGCACCCTCGCTTCCTCCGAGCTTGCCTCCCTCTCATCTGTCGCAGCTATCACCGGTGGTGCCCCTGAGCCTACACCTGTTGGCGAGCAGACCACCCTGACCGTCCAGGTCACCCATGTGAGTTGCTTGCTACCTTGACCACCAACATGTGCCTTTATGGACGCACTTGCTGACTTGCTGCCTTCCACCAGCTCCACACCGTCATCTCTTGCGCGCCTACCGTCTCAAACTGCCCAGCAGCCACCGCCACTAAGGAGATTGCTGAGGCCGTGTCCTCCCACGGAAGCTCTGCCGTTCAGCCAGTTATTGTGACCAGCATTGTCGGCGAAACAACCACTGTGTGCCCCGTCACCGAGGCCTCTGCCGTATCGTCTGAAGTCGGTGCCAGCATGAGCTCTGCTGTACAGACCACTACTGGTAAGATACCTCCCCCAGCAATGGATATCTCCCGCCAACGTACCATACTGATACCATTCCAGTCGGCGGCTCCGCTTCTTTCTTCATCCCTGGTGCTACCAGCGTCCAGACTGCCGTTGTATCCAAGACATCGTTGCTGACCACCGCTACGACCGCGGTCTCATTCGTAACAGTGACCCTGGGTGACGGTGTCGAGAGTACTTCCACCAAGACTGTTGAGCAGCCTCAGACAATCACAACTGTGGTTCAAGAGGAGGCATCCGCCTCCTCTTCCGTTGCAGCTGTCGCAGAGTCCTCGTCTACCGCGGTCATTGTGTCTGTATCGCCAGTGGTTTCTGTGATCACAATCACCCTGAGTGATGGCTTTGAGAGGACATCGACAAGCTCTTTCCAGGAAGCCTCGACCATAACTACCGTTATAGCTGCGACCCCTACTACACAAGTAGTCGAAAACCCTGCCGCTGAAACCCCGGCTGCTGTGACCCCCGAGCAACAGACCGTCCATACTACTGTTCTGAGCACGACCGTCGTGCAAGTCCCAAGTGTGGTTACAGTCACAGTTTCAGGAATTGCTCAGGAGAGCAGCACCGTCGTCGAGTCTACCAGCGTCCATACCTCGATCGTGGAACCCACGCCCGCCGTTTCCAACGTGGTTTCGACCATCTATGAGACCATCACATCGCAAATCCCCGTCGAGACAATCCTTACCGTCACCCTCGGCGACCAGGTTCTCACATCTACCATCTCCACCGCGGCCGCCGTCCAGACGCCCGAGACAACCGCCCCAGCCCAGGTATCCACGGTCTACGTGACCGTTGGATCCGGATCCGACACCAGCGTCATGACGAGCACCTTCACGGCAAGCGAGGTCGTCGCCAAGGACACGCAGACCCTCACCCTGACCGGCAGCGCCGGCATCGTCTCCACGTACACCCTGACCATGAGCAAGGCCACTACTATTACCCAGGAGGCTCCCAAGCCCACCAACCAGGGCAACGTCGCCAGCGCCTGCGTGCCGTCCACCGTCACACTCGTCAGTGTTTCCACGCTGTGCGCTCGAAGCGGTAACGCTTGTGCTACCGCTACGGACCTGCCTCTGGCGAGGTTCTAAGGGAGAGGAAAGTAAGATGGGAGATACCATTTACGTAGTCCGTCTTGTAGGAGTTGCGATCAAGACATTCTTACAAGCTGTTTGGATAGCAAGACACTGTCTAGATCGTTGGCGTTGTTCACCTTGGTATGGCCTTCATCTGCTGTACATATGTATTTGAAATAGAACGAATCATTGGAAATCTTGCAAAGTCTGCATGGCGTGAATCTCACCAGTGAACGCTCCTTTATGTGATCAAGCTTTTGACAGAGAAAGGTGATGGGTGAGTCTCGACATGGAAATTCTTATCTGTACACCACTGCTCGAAACAATGCTATTACTCAGTCGAGTCTTCATGGACTCGGATTGCTTGCTGCATCCTCAAAGCATAGGAGATGGATGCAGGCAATTGGCATATGAACCAAGAGCCTGGGATGTAAGCTTGTACAATTGATGTATTCAAGGGGCCAGAATCTGCCCTCTCCCTGATGTTTGTTCTCAGTCTAGAAAGTCTAAGACACAATCCATCTCCGTGATCCACAATCAAGTCATAGACGGCTGGACCATATCTGCATTGCAACGCTTGCCACGCCTCTTTTCCGTCTCCATCTTGTTATCGCGCCGAATTCCTCGTACTTCTCTTCAAAATTCGTAGTCGACTAGGCTTTCGTCGGCTCCCACAGACGAATCTGCTTCGTGAGGCTGTAACTGATCGGGGTCTTCGCTCCGTTTTGGGGTAGGGGGTTTGGCCTTCGATGCCTGGTATTCCTTCAACTTAGCCATAGCTGCATCCGCCTTAGCTTTAGCTGCATCCGCCTCAGCCTTAGCTGCATCCGCCTCAGCCTGAAGTCTCTCCTGCTCTTCATCTCGAATTTCATTCTTGATGTGCCGATAATTTCCGACTCGCTTGTGTGAATCCAAATACTGGTGGACCTTCTTGAGGTCAAGACTATAAGCGGCTTCAGAATACTCGCCGTGGATCACCGTGTCGATGTCTCCCACCAGGGCGAGGAAGGCTTTTTGGCGGCTCAGAGCAACACACAATCGGTGAGGGTTGCCCGTAAAGCCCGGTCCGCTCTCCTCGGTGTTTGAAAACACCAATACCACGTAAGGTCGTTCCTGCCCTTGGGAACCATCAACAGTCATGACGGAAATTCCTTCAGGGATTTCGTTTCGGAGCTCGATGAACCCCGCTCGGTATGCAGCAATGACCAAGATCTCAGACTCCTTGACACCGCAACTCTTGAGCTTGTTTACCACACACAAGGCTGCTCCAGCTTGCTTGGCATTCTGCCTGGAGGTTCCAGATCGAAGGGTATGGGAAGCTGGAACGTTGATGAACATCGGAATGATGAGGTCTGCTGGCGAGGCAAGGAGCCCATCACAATCTTTGACAAAGGCTGCCTCAACCCGGCGAGCATCGGGATGGTTTCGCGGGTGCAGGCTCTCTGCAGACAAAGGCATGAGGTTTGAGTAGAAAGTCTTGTAGACGAGGTCAAGTTGACCATCAATGGCTCGGTGCTGTGTATTCAATTGGAAGATAGGGTATCCCGCGGTCTTGACCGTGTCGAGGGTAGAGATGGACAGGTATTTTTGGAACTTGTGCGTCTCGTAGCGTAGATCGAAAGGCCCAAGTTGGTTGCTGTCTCCAGAGACGATTAAAACTTGACCAATTCCACGCCATGCGGCGAAAACTTCGGGGCAGGACATCGCCGCAGCCTGCTCGACAATGCACACATCTGCATTCTCCACGCACTCTGTCCACGTGCCCGAAGCCGCTGCCGATGTCGTGCAGATAAGAATGTCCACCAGCGGAAGGATCTGCTTCATGATATCTTGGATTGCTTTCTTTGCAGTAGATGGGGGCGAAGGCTCGCCTCTGACTTTTGTTGCTTGGAGCGCTGGTACGTCTTCATCTATTCGGTCTTTGACGTTGGCCTCGTCCCAGGTTGAACTCCCAGCAACAAACTCGCTCAATTTGTGGTAACCAGGGCTCTTCTCAAAGGTGATTTTGTTTGCAAAGTTGATGAGCTCAGGTTTTGAGCAGCCAGGGAGGTGGTAAGGACCAGCATCAAGGAGCTGCAGCAGAAGCTCGCAAAGGGTGTTTGGGCGGTTAGGATCAGGGCCAGACTCGAACCGTGATTCCACAATGCGCACGAACTTCATCATCTCAGCGTACTCATCGATAGAGCCACGCAGCACCAGCGGGGACCACACAGGGGGTCTCAGTTCTTTGTTTAATTGTGCGACCGAAGATTTCAGTCGCTGATCGAGTTTGGTGTTGAAAGCGTCCACGGCGGCGTGCTGGCTAGCAACGACCGTGATCTTGAACTTTTTGAGACTCCCAGCTACTAGGCAAAGGAACGCAGCAATTGTTGCTGTGACTGTGGTCTTTCCAGATCCTGGAAACCCCTCGAAGGCCAGGATGCCGTCGGGAACAGCCTGGACGGCCGACTTCACAAGCTCGCTATAGGGACCAAGCTGACCAATTGTGCTGGCCATGATCGTCGTCGTTCGATGGTCAGTATTCGAGACCTCTGCAAGCGCCACTAGGTTGATTTGAATGGGTGGATAAGGGGGCCATGCCTCCTGTAGGTGGTTGTAAGAACTGAGGTGCCTCGCCCCTCTTCCGCACAGCATGCAGCGGGTCCGCGCCTTGTTGATTTCGATTTCGCTGCATCGCGCATTCTTCTTCTCATCGAGTCTCTTACTAAAACTTGTGATAAACCGTTCGGTTTGCTTGGTACAGTCCGGGAAGTGGAGCCAAAGGTCTACCTCGGTCTCTCCGTCGCTTGATACCCAGTCTGATAACTCGGATGGCTCAGCTCTCCTTGGGCTCAGCTGCGCTACTAGGCAGAAGCGTGGGGGAATATTTATTCCGGCAGGGATAGTATCAAGAATCGTAGCGGGAAACGGATCAAGCTCTTCGATTTTGGGCTTCTTCGTAAGGAATTTGGGGTCCCAAGCAAGCCTGCAGACCTGAAACTTGCGGCCGCCTTTGTCGAGAGCTGCGAAAACTTTTCGCAATTTTATATCCTGCATGGTGGCCCATGTCAGAACGCATTCTCGCACTTAACGGTAATTGACTTGGGAACGGCATGGGGAATGGCTTTGGTACTTGCCTCAGGCTGTTGAAACCCAGCAATTAGCATGCCGTCCCCTGTCCGGCTCAATATGGCTCTGCAGGCCTTGGTCGATAGCGCCTCGATATCCTGCTGCATACGAAGCGTATCTGCTCCCATCCCAAGAACATTTGCAGCGCGGTAGTGCTCCCAGTCAGTGATACGCTGTACTGGAACAATTCCTTGCTGGAATAGAGCATGTTGAATGCGCTCCAAGTGTTGGCGGTTGTACTTGTGCCTAGAAAAGGCTACTTAGCAAGCGATTAAGTAAGATAAAGCCTATCAAGAGCTTGGACTTACATCGGCTGGATCCCCCAGGGCTGGTCCCCCTCGGCGTTGTTGGTCGCCTTTCCGCGCCTGAAAGCATCCTTGATGGCCTCGTCGTGTTCCCTGGGAACATATGCAGTGATTGAAGACGAGGATAAGATCTTTGAGACAGTGGCTCCATTCTCGAAAGGCTCATCGTTGTGAACGATGTCATAGTTGGGTCCCTCAGCGACAGTTGGCGGATAGGTCACTAGCTCAAATTTGGCTTGGCCTAAGGTGATTGTGAGAGCGACTTTGCGCGGATTAGTAAAATGGAAAATCACATAGAAGCTCCGAAAAGAACCATACCGTTTTTGTTCGCGTCAGAGAGTCGAGACGCAATAGTGTCAGACTCATCGCGGTCAGGACTGTAACCTGGCAACTCGCCAAACCCGAGATTAGCTTTCTTGACAGGTGCGACAAAGCTCAAGTTGTAACTCTTGGTGGGTTTGATGTTGGTCTGGATTTCAAAATGAGCTCCCGTGTGGAGGCTGTCAAGCTCGCCGTGATTAATTAAGACACTGAACCCGATATGGGGGGAATGGTCAGGGCCAGATTGGGTGATGAAGAACACAGTCTCGACGTTGTGGGGGAATTGATTGCTATCGCCAGCTTTCGGTTGTTTGCCTCCAATTAGGATGGCCTTGCCCTCGTCAGGACTGATGCGAATGGCGGCGGGAGCACTGAAGCAATGCTCTCGCTCGCTGGCCATGCTGTGCTCGTCAAGGCTGTAAGCCTGTAAATAGGAAAAGGTTTGGCAAGATCGCACTCGAACTGATTGGATTTGGATGCAACGGGCAGGGGACAAAAGACTTTGCAGACAATCAGGATGAAGGAAGGCTGAGGTAGATGAAGGTGAGGTGGTGATGGCAAGAGTTGTGTGGACGAGTTGCAGTTGCCTAACTCTAGAAGTAGGTGGGGCAAAAAACAAAAAACAAACTGACCTAAGTCGCGTGGCTGAGATAAAGAGTTGGCCACACGTTATGCATGTGGAAGATGGAATCGCAGGCTTTCGAAAAAAAAATCGGTCTGCGATCCGTGTCGCTTGGTTCGCAAGGGAAAAGGTGATAAAGATGTGGTGCCCGTCACTGACGAACAGATAAAATCATAGAATCGTGAAATGAAGGTGCTCTGTAACACAAAGCTGGTGTTGATGGGTCACATACGAAGGCTTGAGAAGGGCGGCATATGCTGCATGTTTCAAACGACCAGTGAGAAAGTTGAACAGCTTTGCTGCTCAAACCGAAATCAGAATCATGAAGAACAGTGGGCCTTGAAGACCTAGAAAGTAAAAGAAATTGATGTGGCAGCAATGCTGCCACTGGCGGCGGTGGGAGGAAGGAAGGGAGTTGGGATCCAATGTTTTCGGCGGAGACGAGGATTTAAATAGTTGGGCCACAGTCCCAGACCAAGCTAGTGGAATCGAGGTACAGGTGCTTAAGATACCTGGGTACCCATTCACTAAAGAAACAATGGGACAGTGGTAATTGACGATTGATAGCTCCAGAATGAGTAGCAAGCCACAGAGGTCGAATTGCCATTGACGGTTGATCGGACGAAATTGAGTGACTGGCGTTTACACATCGAGAGTTTTCGGGTCCTGCATGTGTGTGACTATCATCGAGCCAGACAATTACATATTTTCCTTAGGACTGTCTATGTAGTTATCCCGTGCCACCGACAAATAGCTTGCCCACAGGAATATCTCCCAAGAGAAGGGTCCAAGCGAGGATAATTCACTCACATGAGGCTTTCCCATAGGAGATTCTAGTAGTAGATTTTCCTGTAGGAGGTTGATCCCGCATGGGGTTTGGCAGTGGAAACCAGCTACTAGGCAGTTCCCCTCGTTTGCTCTGGCTACGTGCTGATACTCGAGAACACATGTTCAAGTCATTTGCTTAAGCGCTGTCAAAGAAAATGTGTAGTATAGGAGCCTGTAATGGCGCAGTAATCACAGTTTCAGGCCAAGGACATGATGCGTGCACCTGTCCCTGCGTTGGTGGTGTCCCGCGGGCAGCTCGACTTTGCTGCGTGGACCGTAGAAGATAACAGAAATTGCATGGGTCTGACACAGAAACACTTCTGATCCATCTTGACCAAGAGTCAAGCTGTCTTTGGCGTGAGAATATGAAGAGATGAGCCTCCGGCGAGGGTGAAAAGTGTCAGATAATGGCGATCCTACACGAGCTACCTAGCTACACATGCTCTGGGCACAGACGGGAAGGGCTCTTGCAATCGCTTTTCTGATTCGGACAAGTCAGTGTCGGAAGGCAGCTTTACACTTCATCCCGAAGCCCGCTTTCGTGTGCCTGAACATCCTGACACCTGAGCATCTGGAGTGAAGCAGAGTGGCATCGAGCAATTGTGTTCCCTGGTCCCGTCGGCCTTGAACACACATTCCAGATCTCATTTCCTCCGGTCACGAGCGTGTGTCAACGACTGCAGCTCTGCCCCCCCAGGCGGCGCCATGTACACCATCTATCAACACTCTCAGGCTGCCCTCTCCTTTCCGCGCTGTGCTGTCAAGCGAACTAAGGGTAGTCAGATGAGAGGCTACTGGTCAACAGCTTCCCCTGAGCAGTACAAGCTAGCGAAGACCTGAGATAACTTAGAAAATGTAATCCTAAGCTTATTACTGACTAGGAGGCTGCCCTATAAGAGGCTGTCCTTAGGAGGTTGTCCTGTAGGAGGTTATCCTGTAGGAGGTTATCCAACCTAGGTATAGGGCTCGGATGCACCCTCCCGTTTTGCAAGGGCAAATCTCTCATCTGGTCAATTTTGCAAGTTATTAAGATGAGTGATTCTAGAACAGCTATCAGACACCCATGTGGTCGAAAAAGCATGCGGTTGGTGCATGACGCATGCAATTTGCGGGCTTCCACTGGCGATATCGGGCCCGGACATCCATAACTTCATGCCGAAAGCCACAAAGTGCAAACTGGATAGTTTACTGGGCGTGCCACAATTCGTGCAAATGTTACGTACAACGCAGCGAGGAGCACTTGAGTTGGCCCCATTTACCCCGGGCTCGTGCTGTCAGACACCGGTGCTTGCGGGCAGTCGTGCTGTCTATCCGAATGGCCTGCCCGTTCGAGCAAAAGGACCACTCCAAGCCACATAAGCACAGGATACGGAAGAACAGCGCAGAGTCGGGTCGAAATCACGAGAAGGAGCAGTTTCGAGACCGCCTTGGATTACTGACTCGCAGAAATGTCCGTTCCATGTCACATTACCCCAGAACCACGGTACTTGATGTTGAAAGGAAAGCTTGAATTGGGGGTTTAGTCATCCGGGAAAAGGGTCGCCGTCGCTCACCTCGCTACCAGGTCATCCTCGTATTCGAGGTAGCGTCAGGGGGTGCAAGCCAGCACAGGCTGCACAGCCGCCATGCCTTGGCAGCGGCAATGTCCTGATGTGTGACGTCGAGATTTCCCCAGCGGAGCGCATGCGTGCAGAAATACGAAAAAGCCGCCCTCGGGGTGATGGCCATTGGACAAAGGGCATGCCCACTCACCTGTTCTGGAAGCCATATTCTTAGAATCGGCGTGCCCTAGTGAATAAAGTGGATGACACCTGGGGCTCCGCCTTTCCGAGCATGCATTTTGCCTCAAGCTCAAGTATCCACCTGCATGCATAGATCGAACTCTGATCAACATCCGATCTTTAGACGACCGTCCAGGTTCGTCATTATAACAAGGACGACCCTCCCGCCGCTGGGGATTCTGTTTAGATTCCCATTCGGAGCAGGAGTCTTCACATTCTCTCCCTCTCTTCCACCTCCACTGTTTGCTGAATACACCTAGCCTAGCAGACTCGGGAACAAATAGCCACAATGAAGTTCTCAACGGTACTCTCCGGCCTCTCTGTCGTTGCCGGCACAGCCAACGCCGCCATACAAGGATTCAATTATGGCGCCTTCTTCAACAACCAGGCCGCCAAGCAGCAGGCTGATTTCGCGTATGAGTTCAACCGGGCCAAGAACCTGCCCAACCAGTCCGGGTGGAATGCGGCAAGGCTGTACACGATGGTACAGTGGGGGACGGCCAGTGATGTCGTCTCGGCCATCCCGGCGGCTATCAACACACAGACGAAGCTCCTGCTCGGCCTGTGGACATCTGGCGGCAGCTTCCAGAACGAGATCAAAGCCCTGCAGACGGCCATCAACCAGTACGGCACCGCCTTCACGGATCTAGTGGTCGGCATCTCGGTGGGCAGCGAGGACCTGTACAGACAGCAGAACGGCGAGGTTGGCATCGGTGCGGACGAGCTGGTGGGTTACATCAACCAGGTCCGCAGCACCATCGCCGGCACCCCGCTGCAGGGCAAGCCCATTGGCCACGTTGATACCTGGAACATGTGGCTCGACGGCGGCAACAGCAAGGTGATTGCGGCCCTCGACTGGGTCGGCATGGACGCCTATCCATACTTCCAAGCGGCTTTCGACAACAGGATCGAGAACGCCGCCAACCTGTTCTGGAGCGCATATGACCAGACCAAGGCGGCGTCGCAGGGCAAGGAGGTGTGGGTGACGGAGACTGGGTGGCCCGTCAGCGGCGACACCGTCAACGGCGCAGTCCCAAACACCCAGAACGCGCAGACCTTCTGGAAGCAAGTGGCATGCGGGCTTGTGTCGAAAAACATCAACACCTTCTGGTACATGCTGCAGGAAAGCCAGTGGGGACAAGCCAACCCTGATTTCGGCATCTACGGGGCTGGCGACCTTGGCGCCCTGTCACCACAATTCGACCTGTCTTGCTAATTAGGTTCTGGGTGAGAGACGGTGTTGGATAATATGGTGGCATGACAATGTTTTAAAAAAAAAATAATGGATAATACCTACTAGATACATATTTGACCTCAGCCCAGTTGGAGACTAGAGGTTCATTGTATAAATCTAATACTTGTCAACAACCTTTTCAAGATTACTTGTTCCTGGTGGCACATAGCCAGGTAGGCTGTCCACACGACACACGAGATGTGACTGGCTTGCAGGGCTATTCTGAGGATACCAGCATCTCGTGTCGGCAGCCACAGCTACAGCCACAGCTATGCACATATCACACTGCTGTAGTAACCACAGAGGAAGGTTAATTGCTCTTGCCCCTAGTGTAATGTTATACTTGTGACCCTTGGAATGTGTCTCCCCCTCGGCGTTATACCGAAAGTGCACAGTCCCCGGTCCAAATTGTGGGTTCATCCCCACCAGGGCAACACACCGACTCGGGAACAGTCCCACACAACAATATAAACACCAGAAAACAGTGCCCTTCAAGCCCGTTTAGCTCATCGGTAGAGCGCATCACTAGTAGTCCTTGAATAAGGCGATGATGAGGTGACTGGTTCGATTCCAGTAATGGGCAAGAGTTTACCGGAGCGTGTGTTGTGAGGTGTTGTTCTCTTTTTGTGTGAACATGGCATGTATATTTTGGTTCCTAGGACGTTGAGTGAGTACCTGGGTACTTACCCTCGTACAACAGAACAATGTCTGTCGGGAGCTAATTTTGCTTTTGGGCTAATCATCAATGTTAGTTTCCCCCCATTGTGCGTAGGACACCATGATTGATGATCAGATAAGTAGGTAGGCTATCGAGCTGCCCGGATTGATTCGTGTGAACAGGACGATCCTTGACAAGGTATTCTGTCCTCTCCTGCAGTTGTGGCCAGTCTGGCTGGAGGGCCAATGTTTTCCTGATCTGCATCGAGGAAAGGCGAGAGTGGAATCGCTGATTGGGAGTTTGGAGATCGGCTTCTGGAAGAAACGAATTGATTGATTATTTGATTGATGGGTTGTCTTGTCAGGGGCAGACAAACGGGGCAAATGCGAAAAGTGGCTCTCCTGTCCCCCACCCAATGATGGGGCAGTAAATGGAGCGACGCGTAAGGGAAGGACGGACCAGACGGGAAAGAGAGCAGGATATCGAACTGGAATGGCCGGAAAAAGGCATAAGGAAGGCTCGGGAGTCGGTCGGGGGGAGGGGGGGTGGAGAGAAGACAACAACCCGGGGCCGATCCAGCCGCATTCCTCCTGTTGCTGCTGACACTGCCTCGCGCATTGCGTGCAACCCGACGTCCACGATCCCCTTCGGTCTGGCACTTGCTCCCACAGCACAGGCTCGACGACGGCATTCGACATCAGACGGCCTGGCCAGTCCACCCAACCGACAGCCCTCTGCGCGCTTGTCCGAGTCGCCCCCACCAGCAATCCCGGTCTACTTCGTCCCATCCCATCCCCATCCCATCCAAGATTTCCCATAGCAAATCTGGCCATTCTGACGCGGCCCTGCGCTTGAACCCTCCACTCAGCCGAAACACCACCGCACCTGCCCCCCATTGCGAAACAAGCGCGCCCTCGCAATGCCTTGGGCTTGGACCTCGTCGCCAACCGCAATGGCACCTTCTTCCTCTTCATCGCGCCCTTTGCCGTCCTCATCGTCCGCCTCCATCGCCCGCGCTGCCTCGAGATTATTGTCCGCCCCGACACGAACAACAGTCTACCTCGCCCTCATCGCTGTCTGCCTCCCAATGGCTCTCACTCACGACCACAGCGTCGAGAACATCCCTGACGGCGATGCCACCTCTCCAGAGCCAATCGTGCGTCAATCCTTGGTTCCCTCTGCTGCTGTCTTCCGCGCCTCCGTGGCATGCTGACCTATCCCGCCTCGCCCACACAGGACTCGACATTATGGGCTCACATATTCGTCAATATGCTGGCCTTCGGCGTGCTGTTTCCCCTCGGCATGGTGCTTGGCGTGAGTCGAACCCCTTTTCTGCCGCCCGCTTTGCCTGTTGCCGCATGCGCTGCACCCCCTCGGGTACCACGGAACTACCAACTAACTGCGCGGATCACCCAAACAGATGACCAAGAGTCGATGGCATGTTCCCGTCCAGGCCCTGTCTTCCATCCTCGCCCTCCTCGGATATGCCCTCGGCCACATGCACGGCGGTCGCGAGTTCCTGCCCTCCAACGTCCACGCACATTTCGGCGACTGGGTTTACTTCCAGATGTTCGCTCAGATCATTGTCGGCGTCTACCTCAAGCTGCACCTAGAGAAGGGAATCCATAAGCGCATACGGCCTGTCATTCGCCTCGTCCACAGCATAAATGGCAAGACATTCCCTGTCGTCGCATGGGCCCAGATGCTGTTCGGCGGCATTACCGCGCTGGGCTTCTGCCAGGGCGACCACCTGGGCCAGTGTCTGGCCCACTTCATCATGGGCAGCGCCTTTATCGCCTACGGTATCCTCCTGACCATCGCCATGCTGGTTGGCCAGCTGTGGATCAAGCGCACCGGCCGCTCCCAGGAGTTCTTCGACAGCGTCGTCATCGCCGCCTGGGGCTGTGTCAACACCTTCACCGAGCACAGGTGGGGCACCGCCTGGGTCAAGAACGACTGGCAGCACACCACCATGGGCATTGTCTGGTGGTGTGCCGGTCTGGCCGGCGTCTGGCTGAGCAAGGACAGGCTCGGCCGCCCCAAGAGGAACTTCATTCCGGGCTTCGTCATCCTCATCACCGGCTGGGCCATGTCCGCGCACCCTCAGGATCTCCAGATCTCTGCCATGACCCACAAGGCTTTTGGCTATACCCTGATGGCCGCCGGGCTCACCCGCATGATCGAGGTGACCTGTGTGCTCCAGGACAGGGTGGGCATCTCGGACGACGGCTATGAAGTGCACGGCTTCCAGTACATCCCCGTATTTGTGAGTTGATCCCCCTTCTCTTAGTGTGCCTTCATATAGCCTGGTGCTGACATGGTTGCTCTGCACCAGCTTCTCTACGCGTCCGGCTTCTTGTTCATGGGCGCCACTGAGGAACAGATGCTCCTTGTCAACTCGTCCGGGATCGACCACGTCGCCTACGTCCTTATCCTTTACAGTCTCGCCTTCCTCGTCTTCCTCTTCGCCAATGTGCTCGTGCACATCTTCGACCGCGGCGTGAATCTGAATGGGTACACGAAGGGGGTCAACGGCCATGCACAGGGCTCCAACGGACATGCTCTGGCCCCAGCGCAGGAGCGCAGGCTGCGGGACGCCGAGGAGTTTGAGCTGGATGACATGATGAGTGACGAGGATGAGGAGGAGGCCCAGCGCCGCAAGCTTCTGAAGGAGGAGAAGGATGATGTGGACCACGACGGGGAGGGATTGTCGAGTCCGAGCACGGTGGGCAGGAACAATGATCGGGTTGCTTAGCGAGCAACCCATCCCAGGACACCGCCTCGGAGATCCTGCAGGCGTGGCAGTGGGAGAACTCTCTACAGGGGCGCTCACGGAGCGACGGGACCACTTTCTTTGACGGTCGTAGTGCGGAGGTGTGCGATGGCACACATATTATCAAACAGCATATGGGGGGCGTTACGGGAGCAAACAGCATTGGCCGTCTTGTGTCTATTTCCGGGACTTGTTCGTTTGCACGCTTGGGCAAAGAGATATCATGGTTATGCAATGGATAGATACACAAAAGCAGCCTCAAAGGAGAATACCAAACAGGTTCTTCTAGACAGCATTAATAAGTGTAGCGGGTTTGCAGTGGGCCATCCTGTACCGAGGTACTTCGCACCCACTGTTGGACAAGCCCGGGTGGCCAAGCAGCAGTCAGAGATAAGCTGCTTATCGCTTTAGGACCCGCCAAAAAGATTCCACCGCTTCGTTGCGCTTTGGATGCTACTTACTGCCCACCAAGTTTCCTACCTCAGCGTGTGTGCACTCCATCAAGCCCAGATCGCAGTCTCTTTCCACGAGCCAGCTGATTAAGCCAAACCGACCGCCCCGAGTATACCCAAACAAAATGCCGTCCGCATCCGTCAAGAACCCAAACTGCATCTCGCGCAACCGACAGCGAGCCCTCCGGGCCAAAGCCCGCAAGCACACCCTCCAAGCCGCTGCCACAGCCCGCCTGCCCGACCGCGTGGCAAAGGCCGACACGAAGCGCGGCGCACGATCGGGCCTCCTCCCCACCAGCGGGCCCAATAAGCCCCTGAGCCGCAAGAAGGCCCGCAAGCTGGAGAAGCAGATGGCGCATGCCATCAGGAGGAAGCGCGAGGAGGAGGAGAGGCAGTCCCAGGTAGAGATGAAAGGTGAGCAGGACCTAGATCACGTTGATGCCAAGTTGAAGGGTGCGGAACGCGTGCTGACGGATGTGTCGTGACAGATGCCGAGGACAAGAGCTCCAAGAAGCAGCTCAAGACGGAGAGGAATGCGGCCATGGAGGCGTTGGAGAAGATGGAGATCTCATGAGCGAGGAAATTTTCGAAGAGATCACGGAATACGAACCCACCCAGTCATGAAGGGGATTGTGTGCGTTGGGAATACAGGGACCACGCACTATGGGCTCAAACACGCCCAACCAGCGCCAGCACTTCGCTTGACAGCAGGGAGACTCCTTGACACCGGCACGGCGGACGAGGGACGGGAGACTTGAATATGCGTCTGGCTGCCCCAGAGTTGGCCCTCGCTACTGGGGATATGGTGGCAGGTCGGAATGGGACCGCTCGACCTGCCCCAAACTCAACAAAGACGAGTCGGAGGAGGCCTTGGCTGGCTGCTAGGTTGTGCGGAAGCAAGGGCAAGGAGCTGATCGAAGGCAGAACGCACGGTTCTGTCAATTCATAACTCACGACTACTTACAACCTCATTGAATAGAACAATGGCAAAGAAAGAAGAGCACACTCCGTCTCTGCGCGCGGCAATGTTTGGTATCGCTTGCCCAAATATGAGGCTACATCAAGATCGGTATAACACAGGGTCTCGCAGAGTCTAAAAACCAGCTGTAGGAAACCAGGCAGTGAGAGTTGTCCATACGAGCCCAAGGCATCGGCAAGTCTCGGTAGAGATCAAGGGAATCCGCATGCTAGACACCATCCTGTCCCACTAGTCCTAGCGCCCGCTCAGCCATCAAGACTGCTATCGAGGAGGGGCGGATGGATGGTGTGTCAGATCTCAGGGGTGAGCTCCAGCTCTCCCGGACGTTGGACTGAGGCATTTCTAACATCATATCAAATCCGCACCGCCAAAGGGCCAGTGAATACCAGCCAGCCGTATAAGCCCAACCCCCAACGACAAACAATGGCCGACACCACCAACACTGCCCTCCGCTCCACTGCGAGCCTCGTGGGCATAACCTCAACCCTCATGATCTCTGGCTTCAACATCAGCACCTCGTACCTGTTCGTGCCGCACCTGTACAAACTGGACAAGCAGTCCTCTACCCGCATATTCGACCGCCTGTACCACGACGGCCTCAAGGCCGTCGTGCCCCTGGCAGCAGCAGGAATTCTGTCCTTCAGCTACCTGGCCTATACCTCGCCCTCGCCCTCGCCCTCGCCCTCGCCCTCGTACTCCCCCGTGGGCGGCGTCCTGGGGACGGGCCTGGGCAAGCGGCACGCCTTCGCCGCCGCCGCGGGCCTGGTGGTGGCCACCCTGGCCTGGACGCGCGTGGTGATCATGCCCGTCAACGAGAGGCTGATCAGCATCGCCCGCGAGGTCGGCGCCAAGGATAAGGTGTCGGCAGGGGATGTCGAGGCCCTGCTGAGGCGGTGGTGGTGGATGAACTACGTGCGAGGGGTCGGCGCCCTGGTTGCCGGCGTGCTTGCGCTGGCCGCGAGTCTGTAGAGGCTGCCGAGGAGTGGTCTTCCCGCGACGGCACATGGCAAGACCAATGTGCGTCTATGTATTTACCTGTTTATTAATTGTTGCTGTTGTTAGACGTCCGATAGAGGCTCACGGAGGGTATCGATCATTGTTTCCGCGGCGCCGCACAACTGTGTATCCCGTTTATCACGACAATATCATGAATCTCGCTCCCTTCTACATTAAGCTTCACGGCCTTGACTAGGCCGTGTCAGCACACACAAGATGGGCGTAGCCGAGTCTGGGTGCGCTCACCAACTACTGGGAATCTCTGGTCCTGAATACCGCCATGTTTTCGCGTAGTCTGTCTATTATTCTTCTAGTGGTACAGTTCGTGACGTAGCGTGGCATGAGCCGCCTCATTCAAGCCCGCTACGTCGGATCTTCATCTAAGCTTCGCTGCCAACCCCTCGGTCATTCTTTTGCCCCGTGACTTATGATGCCTGTGAAAACCGGCCGAGCTATCCCGTCCCGCACAAATCAAAAAAGTTTGCAGCAGGGAGACTCATCCCTCTCCCTTTCCCAATTCTTTTGTTGGCAGTCATGAAACCCTTTGCGACAAGAAACTCGACTAAATGGAAAAACAAGCCACGTGCAGGCGTGCGTGTATGACTGCAACATGCCAACTCCTGTCAAGACCCAAAGCAAGCAGCCCGAGCAGACGAGTGAGCGGTCGGCAACTCGTCTAGGCATCAACCTCGCCGTCAGCAATAGCAAGACGCTGTTTGGCCGTTTTGGCCTTCTTGGAGCCCTTGCCCTTCTTCTTGCCAGGTGCTGCAGGCGCCTCAATCGGGGTCGCCGTCCCCGACGCTTTGTTGTCGTCAAAGTGCCCTTCGCCTGTGAGGGAAAAATCGTTAGCTTTCATAGACTTCGCATTGACCTGTAGAGATGAATGCCTCACCTTCGTGATACATGTCGTCCAGGGAGACGGCATCCTTCTTCTTCCTACCACCCTTCTTCTTCTTCTCATACTCGCCGCTGGCCATGAGTTCCTGCTCGCGACGCTCGATCATCTTCTCCACAGCGTCATCGTCATCAGCGAGCCACATGGCAATGTCCTTGTTGCGGTTCTCAGTCGTCCTACGACCAGAGAAGTCGACGCCAGCACCAGTGCCACCACCCGAAATGACAACACGCTGCACTTCTTCCTTCTGAAGAGCTCGCTTGCGAATCCGCTCCTCAATCGTGCCGCGGGTGATGAGGCGGTACACTGTGACCTGCCTGGTCTGACCGAGACGGTGGGCGCGATCCATGGCCTGCGAGTCAATCGTGGGGTTCCAGTCCGAGTCGTAGAAGATGACCGTATCCGCGGACGTGAGGTTGATACCAAGACCACCCGCACGCGTGGATAGCAGGAAAATGAAGATCTCGGGCCGCGTCTGGAAGTCGTGTACAGTGTCACGCCTGTCCTCGAGCTTGGTCGAACCGTCAAGTCGGCAGAACTTGTAGTTGCGGTACATCAGATACTCCTCAATCAGATCAATCATGCGCGTCATTTGGAAGTACAGCAGCACGCGGTGGCCTTGCTCCTTGAGTTTGAAGAGCAGCTCGTCCAACTTGGCCAGCTTGCCAGAATCCGTGACAAAGCGCCGCATTGACGGTACGCTCACATTTGTGAAGCGCTTCTTCTCGTTATCCGGGGCCGGTAACAATCCGTATGGAGGTATGTTCTCACTCGGGGTCTTCTGCGTGATAAAGGCTAGCTGCTCCTCAGAGTTGGGCTCGTACAACGCCCTTCGCATGGGAACATTAAAGAGCGTGTCCTCCCGCTCAATGTTGGCCCCGCGGCTGTTGCAAACCACATCGATCGGTGGCGCGGCTGCCCCAGGACGACCAGCAGGCTCAAGGTGGCCAAACCCGGCGTCACGGTAGGTCTCTCGAGCCACGTTCATCAGGCTGCTCATGACGCCCTTGTCCGTGATGTCGGCCAGCGGTTTGCGGTCATTTCGCTGCTTGATCTGGAAAAGTGCGTGAGCTGGGCTAAAGCCTTGGTCCTCTGGCTCGTCGTAGGCGACGTTCATGTATGCCAGCCGGTCCTTCTGCCTCGACAGCTCAACAGCGCGGGTGAATACATCCTGATGGCTTGCGTTATACACCTCCTGAGGGCTTGTATCGGCAAAGCGTAGCCATGAGAAGGCGTCGCTGCCGCTGAGGCTCTCGCGAACATTGTCTGGTGTCCAGATGTTCATCATGTGTTGCAGGTACTTGTTGCGGAACCCGGCCTTCTGGTTGTCGCCCCCGGCCTTGTACAGCCTGCCACCGTCTCTCCAGACAAGCTTGGGCAGCTCATAGTCTATCAAGCTCCGTGTCGAGTACGCCACCGGCACGTTGTTGCCCTCGCGGATGAATGAGGCCGTCTCGGCAAAGTACCCGGTGAAAAATGGTGATGTTGTTTCAGCACGCTCGAATAGGTCGGGGTGGTTGCAAACCTTGCGGAACTGCATGACGAGGTTCATCAGCGTGCCAGAGTCCGTGTCATCACCAGTGGTGGCCTTTTCGATCAGGTCCATGATGCTGATCTGGTTGCGCAGGTTGCTGTAGTAAGCCCGCTGGCGATACGTGAGGTCACAGAAGACATCCGTCTCGATCTTGTCACCGAGTTCCTTTTGGACATGCTTCTTGACACGGCGAAGCATGAAAGGCTTCAGGATCATGTGCAGACGCTTGAGCTGGTCTTCATTGAGCTTCGTGTTGCTCTGCGCGTGAGACTCGATGTCTTTAGAAAACCATTCGCTGAATTCGTCATGCGAATCGAAAAGCGAGGGCATGATGAAGTGCAGCAAGGCCCAAAGTTCCTGCATGTTGTTCTGGATAGGCGTACCAGTCAGCAGCAGACGGTTTCGACAGTGGAAACTCAGCAAGCACTTCCACCGGGAGCTTTGGGAGCTCTTGATGGCCTGGGCCTCGTCGAGAATCATGTACTGCCACTTCATCTTCTGGAAGTAGGCAACATCGGACACGACAAGCTGGTAGGACGTGACCATGACATGAAAGCTGGCGTCCTTCTTGTAAGTGTTGTGCCTGCGATCCCAGAACTTACGAAGAGTCTTCCGGTCACCCGCTGTGCCCCAGTACGGAAGAATCTTGAACTCGGGAACGAACTTGCGAAGCTCTTGCTCCCAGTTGTGGAGTGTCGACGCCGGGGCAACGACCAGATATGGGCCCCAAATATCGTACTTCTCCGCCAGGTAAGCCATGACCGAGATTGATTGCACAGTCTTGCCGAGACCCATTTCATCGGCCAGGATGCCGTTGATGCCCTGCTCGTACAGATTGGCCAGCCAGTTGAGACCCTTGAGCTGGTACTCCTTGAGCTGGGCATTAAGTAGCTTGGGCTGCTCGATATCGACCTCGCCCATTCCCGTGGGATTCTGGAAGTTCATCTCTCCGTCCTCATCAGGCTCGTCATCCCTGTTGAAGTCCCTGGCCTTCTGCTGAGCTTCTGCCAGAGCATGCGCAGCGTTGGCCTTCGCGATCTCCTGGAGCTTCTCTTCGTCCTCCTCCTCAAAGGTGAGGTTCTCGAACTTGGTGACTTTGACCCCCGACGTGGCAGTGCCGTCGTCATCGACGTCGACCGCGTTGGGATCCGGGGCCGCATCCTCGGCGGCGATGTCGGGATTGTCGGTGCTGCGCTCGACTTCGTGTGTCTTGATCTTTTTGCCAATGAAGTGAGAGTACAGCTCCGTCTGGGAGATGAGGAAGTTGAGCTTCCGCTTCTGCCGAGCGGCTTCGCGGTCTGCCTCCTGTTTACGAGCGTTCTCAAGCTCCTGCCTCTCGGCGGCCTTGCGCAAGTCACGTTCCTCACGCTCATTGCGTTTCCAGAAGGTCATCATGTCGCGCATGACGCGCTTGGCGCGAGCCTGCAAGTCTTTGGTGCCCTTGTTGGTGCGCATCTGCCACCTCTTGGCCTCCTTGGATGCGAGGATGGCCGTCTTCTTGAGGTTGGACGCCTTGGTCCCGTAAGATTCGGTCGCGAGCCTGTAGACCTTGTTGACATCCTTGCGAGCAAGGTCTCGCCAGATCTGGTCGTAGATCTGGTTGAAGCCCTTGGTTTGAAACTTGGTCTCGAGTGGGTCTTTGGGTTCCTCAACGACCTTCTCTTTCTCCTTTGGCTCCTTGGGCTCGATGACTGCTTCTGGGTCTTTGACGGCGTCTTCCTTCGGTGCCTTATCCTTCTTGAGCCTGATGCGAATCTTGCTCGTCTCCTCCTTGGATGGCAGCGCTTCACCGGCGTCCAGGGCAGCCTGGGCAGCGAGTGCGCTGTCCTTCTCAGCCTGCTTCTGCTCCTTGGACTTCTTAGGTCGCGGGCCGCCCCGAGCCTTACCCTTGCCCTTGCCGGGCTCCATGTCGCTTGCCTGAAACGTCGACATGATGCCGCCCTCCAGGTTGACCTCGATGGGGGGCAGGTTCCGCGCTGGCCCCTTGATGCCCTTTTGAAGAATAAGCTTCGTCTGCTGTGCCTTCTTGTTGGCGCGCTCGGCCTCGCGGAGGTGCTTGATACGTTCGGCTTCGTCGCCGGCCAGCTCGGCTGCCTGGGCCTTGGCAAGGGCCGTTTCCTTCTGTTCGATAGTGACTGCCATGGACTTCTCGCGCCGGCGCTTGCGTTGCATGTCCTTCTTTCGCTCCTTCTCGGCGATAACCTCCTGATCTCGCACCTTCTGCAATGCGTCATCGTAGAACATGTCATCGTACCTGCGCTTGCCCAGGTCTGTGTGCAGGCTCAAGTGCAAAATGCTGTCCCTAGCCAGGTTGGACCTGCGTGAGGAGTGAAGCTTGTCCTCCCGACCCTCCATAGCACGCCGGCGCCTCTGTGCTCGCTGACGCCAGACGAGCCGCTCCTCGTCTGCATCAAACCAGTCGCCATCGATGGGGTCGATGTCCATCTGGTCCATCTGGTCCTTGATCTTCTTCTCCTTGCTCGCTGAGAAGCCGCCTTGCTTGGGTTGGCCGTTTGCCGTCCGCTTTGCTGGTACGCGGGCTGCGACTGGTGACTCCTTCTCCTTCTGAGCAGACGATCGCCTCGAGCCCCCCTTGGACGAGGGCTCTGAGTTCTTGATGTCCGACACTCGAGGCTGCCTTGGCTTCCTAGCGGGCTTCTTTCGCTCGATCTTCTCCGGCTCGTCTGATTTCTCCTCCTTCACAGCAGGCTCCGAAACACTCACAGGGGGGGATGGATCCCGTGGCCTCAGGTCGGTCTCGGCGCTGGAAAGTATGTTGTCGAAGGACATGACGTTCCGGCTGGGAGTCTGGGGCGAACAACAGTCAGACAGCGAATGGTATGAAGAGGATGGGAGAGTTCCCATAGATTGCTTACACTTGTGGGGGGAGCGGGTGCTTGGAGCACAGAAGGGGCAGGTGGCGAGTGTTGCACCGAGGTGCCATTTGAAGCGGTGCCGGCTGACAGGGCGGACTTAAGCACGTTGGGTGATGCCATCGCGCGAGCTCCAGCTGGCGGGCTGATGGATCCTGCAGCCGGGTGGGAATGGGAAACCGGGCTTCGTGGCGGGAATGTTGTGGCGACAGGAGAAGTGTAGCTACTGCCTTTGTAATAAGGAGAACGATCGACGGATGGTTGTGGGGGATAATCGTAGTCCCTATTTAATGCATCGCGAGGCTGCAAAGGGCGGAGTAAGAATGGTTAGCAAATGGCTGCGGGTGATGCAAGTACAAAGTGGGAATGCGATTTGGCGTGCAGGTTGACAAAGACGATGATGGATGGATCACGACTCAAAGGCCGTGAAAGACGGGGGTTTGTAAGATTGAGATTGCGATTTTTTTTTTCTGGAGGAGGGAAGAAATTGACGGATTCGGATGATTTGACGATGGGACAGTCAGTCTTGTGATGCAGTGAATGGGCCACTTAGCCCAGTGGAATTGCTTCTGGTCAGACTCGCCAACATGGCGCGGTTTGGAGGGGCGTTGGTCTGGCGTGTGTCGGACGCACTGGCACCCGTCAAAAAGAAAAGTGTTGCCGGCCACCAGCGTACCAGCAGCACGCAACAAGCAGCGAGCATTGATGCAGCCAGGACTGATTGCCTGGTGGGATTGTCTGGTTCCTTGAGGGGCTGATCTTACTTACCTTTGATGCTGACGATGCTGATGAAGCCTGTGTCGCGTTGTGCCAGGCGGAGCCGGTGTCGCTCACCCTGCGGTCGCTGGTCGAGGTGGTGGTGTCAGTGGTTGGATCGTAGAAGCTCCCGGCCGTCTTCTTGCGTGGGGCGTCGCGGTGTTCGCGCATATCCTGGGGATAAAAGACCGGCGGCGCGTGTAGGGGCGACCGAGGGGGTGCGATGCTTGACGGGTGGACTGGTGGCGGGAGTGACGGCGGCGCAGCAGACGAGGAGGTCAGGAACGGGTTGTGCAGGAGCGAACGGGTGCCCGAGCCGGTCCCATTTGTGCTGGTGGTGGTGCTGGCGTTGGTGTTTGCAGCGGCACTGGCGGATGGCGCTGACGAGGGAGAGGCAGAGCTGGAGCCCGGAAAGTGAGGCGGCGCCGCGTGGTGGAAGTCGGGCTGGGTTGGCGATCGCAGGCTAAATGAGTGCCGTGGCGGCGGTTGATGCGAGTGTTGTTGCTGCTGCCCGGGTGCATGCGAGCTCGACCCAGGCGGAGGGTTCGTGTTGTCGCCGTGCTGGACCGGGTTGAGAATGTCGCGGTGTCGCCGCTCGCTGCTGCCGCGTTCCCGCTCTCGTTCCCGCTCCCGGTCGCGGTCGCGTTGCTGGTCTTCGTAGTCGTGCAGGCTGGGCGGTCTCTGCAGCACCGTCGAGTGGAAATTTGACTCCATCCTGAACTCGGGTGGCTGCACTTCCTGTTGCCCCGTTCCGTAGCTGTGATCGGGCTGGCAGTTTTATCAATCCTTCCGTCGCCCAGCTCTAGAGAGCAGGCACCAGATCTCTCCTGTCTTGTCTGTCTTTGGGATGCCAGGGACAACCCATCCGCACCGTGTGTTGGGAAAGTCGTCGAGATGACGGGGATGCAACTGGGCCAGGCTCAAGATCGACTTGATCGCTGTGTGTCACTGATTGATGGACAGGGTGGCTGGCTGGCTGGCTGGCTGGCTGACCGGCCGACCGACTGACGAACAAACCGACCTACGTATGGACGGGTAGACGGGCAGACGGGCAGGCAGACGGGCAGGCCGTCAGACAGAGGAAAGCAGCGTCGGGGACGGTGTATGCTTGGTTGATGCGATACCAAGCGGTGAATTGATGTCGACTGATGGTGGTCGACATGCAGGAGTAGGGACTCCTCGGGCGGGTTGATGATGGGCGATGGTCGGGGAAACAGGTATCGCGGGTGGGCGAAGCTTGGTGTTGAAGAGATGATTGCGGCGTGGGCGTGGTGGTGAGCGGGACCGTCGGTTCGGTTCGGCCGTGGAGGAGGAGGAATGGGATGGGGATGAGATGGGTCAGATCACCTCAGGTCGATTGGTGTCGATTCGACCCGAGTCGAGTCGTGTGGGCGCGGGTGCGGGTGTGGGTGTGCACGAGGGAGGAGGATCTCGTGCCGGCTAGCGCAGAATCTAGAATCGAGAGTCGCAATCGATCTCGGTGTCTGGCCTGGTCTTGTCTTGCCTCTCTTTGCCTTTGGCGGGCTGGACCCGTAATCTCGCCGGCCCGAGTGCCTTGCGAACAAGCGGACGGGGTGGACCAACAAGAGCAACCTGGACTGACCGGCAAGCAACAGCAAGCGACCAAGAGAGCAAGGTTTTCTCGCGTCCCTTTTTTTTTTTCTTTACAGCTCGCCCTTCTTGCTACCTGGTTTCTACTTTACCCGTTTGCCTTGCTTGCCGTGACGTGCTGCTATCAGCGCGGCAACACGGCCTACCACTGCAAGGTCAAATGCTAGCCGTGACTACCGAGCACCCACGACCAGGGACTACTGCCGCCTGGGCTAAGGAGCTAGGCTGAGCTGCAGTAGAGTTTCTAGTCCTGTGCTGAGGCAATTATACGAAACGCGGTAGGTAATGTTGGGGTCTCTGGCGGACAATAAATCATGGACTGCCCAGGTCACCTCCTCACGATCCAGATGCGGATCACGAGGGCAAGCATCAAGATTGACCAGCGGCTCAGGCACCGGACGGCATGGCTGGACTGATGGGTAAAGTGGTTGATGGAATGCACGACGGACCATACGGCTCGCGGGTGTGGACGGCTGCCAGTGGCGACGATGCTGTCTGCAGCTGCTGCACGCTGGTGTGTGGGGGTTGATTATTGACGCCCTGGTGAGAACGGGCCAGCCACGGCCGTTACGGTCGGTACAACAGCCAGCCGCGGGTCAAGATCAGAAAGAGGTATGACTGTCTGTCTGTATGCCCGCCTGACTTGCCTGTGCTGTGTCTCGTCTCTCCTTTCCCAATGGCAGACCAACAAGTCTCCCCAGCCCAGCATTGTCGGCTAGCATCTGATCGAGTCCCAGAGGTCGCGGTGGGGACGGGGAACGGTACGCTATTCCGGAATGGAGCTAGATCGTGGCCCAAGCTGAGGCTCACTCCCACATTTGCCAGACTCCCCCAGACAGCAGCACTGACCGGCCTGCCTGGCGAGGAACCGGGGACACCCAGCCTTGTCCGGGGGCACAGGTGCTCTACGGCACCTTGTACAGCCCTATATAGCCCACCTGATAAACAGAATGGGAGTTCAGTAACCACACATGCCCAGCCGACACAACAGAGCCGCTCGGCTGTGAGGGTGCGGACCATTGTCTGCTACTGCTGTGTAAATCATTCTTTGCATTCCAGGACATAATCTCGGAGATATCTTTCTGTGGTAAGAACTTCTATTTCAGATTTGAAACGCCTACCCCAATCCGCAACTGGAGGCCGCCTTGAGCTGTCCTCGCACTGCTTCTTCTGTTTTGCAGCAGGACGCCCCTCGGCCCCTTGGTTCCCAATGCAGATACCCATCCCTATGCCTCCTTGGGCCAGTCTCCACTGCTCGGGGGAGGCCCACTCAGTGCATCAGCCATTCCATCGAGAGGCCCTTGGGATGCTAGCATGCAGGCACACCTTCTATAACTCGAATCCGTCCTCAGTATGAATGGAGTCTCTTTCTGTCTCCTATACAACACCACTTTTTGTTCCCTTCCTTGGCAACTTTTCTGGCGATACGCCGACGCCACCTGCTCATGTTCAGACCGCACCAGCCGCCAACATCTTCTTGCGCAGGTAGTTCTTGTACTCGCCGATCGTGCCGTCCCATGGCCTGATGCTCTTGTTTTCGCAAACCAGGATCTGCTTTGCAATCTTGTCCAGTAATCTATCGCAGAGTGTCAGCTATATGTTGCTCGATTGCAAGATGGATGAGGGCTGTGTGCTTACCTAAAGTCGTGACTGACGACAATGACACCACCAGTGAATGCGTTGATAGCATCTGCCAGACTGTCAATGGTCGGGATATCCAGACCGTTGGTCGGTTCGTCAAGAAGGATCATGTTCGGGCTCTCAATGGCCAGCAGGGCGAACACGATACGACTCTTCTGGCCCTCCGACAGTGTGCCGATCAGCGCCGTCTGGGACTCGCCAGAGAGACCGTACTTGCCGAGTTGCTGGCGCCAGTACTGGTAGTCTTGGGAGCGGTCTGGGTACTTGTCTCGCACAAAGTCAAGCGACGACTTGGTCAGATCCAGCTGCTCGGCCGAGTGCTGCGAGTACATGCCCAGCTTCAGATGCGTGTGCCTGCTCACAGTACCTGCGGTCGGGGAGAGCTTGCCGGTCATGAGACGGAGCAATGTGGACTTGCCCACACCGTTGGGGCCGACCAGCGCCGTCCGCGAGTCCATGTCGAAACCAAGGTCAATGTTGCGGTACAGGTCGTCCTTGGGGTCGCCCGAGTACGAGAAGGTGACGTCGTCGAAAGAAAGGACGGGAGGGGGCAGCTTCTCAACGTCGGCGAAGCGGAAACTGAAGATACGATCTGGGATGACGGGCTGGATGAAGCCATCGGCCTCCATCTTGTCCAGGATCTTCTGCCGCGACTTGGCCTGCCTCACCAAGTTGGCATATGTACCAGCACTAGCAATGAACTTCTTGATGTGAACAATCTCATCCTGCTGCTTCTGGTAGGCCTTCATTTGGTTCGTGTCCTGCTCGCTCTTGGTCTTGGCATATGAATCGTAGTTACCACCGTAGTACAGGAGGTTCTTTGCGCGCATGTCGATCATGTTGGTGCACACGCCGTTGAGGAAATCCATGGAGTGGGAGACGAGCACCAGTGTGCGCTCCCACTTCTTCAGGTACTCCTCGAGCCAAACACAAGCCTCAAGATCCAAATGGGCAGTCGGGTCGTCAAGGAGCAGAAGGGTGGGCTTGACGAACAGGGCCTTTGCGAGGGCGACACGCATCCTCCAGCCACCAGACATGTCCTTTGTCTTCTTGTGGATGGTGGTCTTGTTGAAGCCCAGACCTGTCAGGATGAGCGAGGCACGGGTGGCGAAGGTCGAGGGATCCATCTTGTCCATGTGCTATAGAGTAATTGGTATGTCAGTCGTAAGCCGAGCTCAGTCGTGTGCAGGGCGTGCAGGCCAGAACCAGGAAGGGGGAAGGGCGCAGTGTGATAAAATGGAAACGCACATCGTAAAGGTCCATCAGGACCTGGCTGTCAGGACCCTCAGTCTCGAGGAGTTCCTCAGCCTTGTTCTCCAGACGGGCCATCTCGTTCTCAGCCTCCCTGACAACCCATTCAAGGGCCCCAAGGTCGCTGGGCGGGGCGCCCTCGTTGAGTAGGTAGATATCTACGTGTTCGGGGATGGGGTACTCGCGTGCAGCGATGGCCTTGAGCAGGGTACTCTTGCCGCAGCCGTTCTCGCCCAGCAGGCCGTAGCGGCGGCCGAAGTTGAGCTCGAGGGTGCTGTCGGTGATGAGGACGCGGCCGTGGAACACCAGGCTGACGGAGGTGATCTTGACGTCGCGACTGGAGGCGACGGAGGAGAGGACACCGGTGGTGACACGGTCAGAGATGCCGTACTTGTCCATCTGTTCGGCGAGACGCTGGACCTCGCCCATCTTAGAGGAAGAGGTAGCGGGCTCGTCAGCCTCGATGGGGTTGCCGTTGGCATCGAACTGCTGTGGAGGGGTCTCATCGCCGTTGACAGAGCCGGCGGCGCTGGCATTCTTGGAGCCGGCCTTGGACCTGGAGGCGACGGTCTTCTTGCCCTTGCCCTCGGCAGCCTGCTTGGCCAGTCTCTTCTCCTTGGATGCCGATACCATCTTGAATGTGGAGTACCGTGCCTGGGTACTGGAGGGTATCAGATAAAGGAATGAGAGATGAGGTGGTCGAAAGAGGGGTTGAAGGGAAGAGGGAAGGGATCGTGATTTGGACTGGACCCTTTGAGGAACAATAGGAACAAGTGCTGCCCGGGTCCCGAAGAAAAAAGATGGCTACGGGCTGGTGGTGGGCACGGGGGTTGGGACTGGAAACAAATCAAAATCAAGTGCAAGGCAGAGCCAGAGCCAAAAGGTGGGGAGGGGCAAATGTGAGGAAGAGGGGGGTTGAGGTCAGGATCCAAAGGTTGCTTCTGCCCGAGAACACAGTGAGTTGGGTCGTTGGATGGTGGGGTCTGACTTCTGAAATTTCTGACCAGGCTGATTCCTGACGGCCACAACCAGCAGCAGGAGGAGTCCAGCACCCCCTAGCCCGGGAATAGGTCACTCGCCCTGACCATCTAGGACTAGAGGCTCCACTTTCCAGGCACACCTCAGGCATCTTTCAGTCCAAGGATAGAGAGGTCCCCATTTACATTTATTGGCTAGCTTGCATTTAAATCTAGGAAGGGTCATTCAAGGTGAAGACAAATACAGAGTGACAGCATTAACTGAGCACTAGTAGAGAGAGCCATTACCGGTGCCCTCCATTGAGTATTTACTAATATCAACGAGGATGTTCTGTAATTATCCGTAATCCTGAGAAGTGGCAGGTGGCACTAACCATCCTTAGAGACATGCTGGCTCAAGATGGTCGTGGTGAGCGATATGTTCTCGCTGGGGGGTGCTAAATTTCTCGTCCGGCACCCCAGGCCACGGCCACCGCTTTGGGAGATGGATGACTTGGCCGATAAGCGATAGCGGCCTAAGGCAACAGCTTTTCCCACTTGCCCAGGCGTCCATACCCTGGCAATGGGCAGTCTGTTAGGTACACAACTCAACTCGCACTGACGCGTGCAGAAATCTGACGTCACCCTCCAGTCAGATAATCTTGCTCGGGGTTCATTGGCTGGCAGCCGACCGCCAGCACGCCCGGCAGACTAACATTTTGATCATGAGTCAGGCTCCTCCTACCCCATGCGTCCAATGTACATAACCGCCCAGGTGCCCAAGACTGCCGCAATCCAGATATGATGGATCCCTAGACTTTGAGGGACGCCCACGGTATTTGATTGGGTCTGCAGACCATGATACCAGGAACTGAAAACGGCGAGACCGACGATGATATTGGGTAATGTTGACAGGTCCCAAGCTGTTCCCGACAGGAGATCGGAACAAATGTGAGCTTGAGGCGGGCAGAACAAGTGTGCAGCTGAGCATGGCCGTTGCTATTAGCATATCATCTGGCGCCGGCCATGTGCAACAAATGCTCGGCAGCATGGATAGGTACTAGTGAATGATGGGATTAAGTCCAGAGTTACTCCCATCGAGTCTACAGTAGCAGTCTACTAACGCCGTACTTGTGGCTCTGTGTATCTATCTGTTGATCACCGATACTGGTTTCCACGATGGGTTCTGAGTTCAAGGTGCGGGCGGGAATCTATGTTGGAATATTGGTTGAACTAATAATTATCTTCCACCCTTTTCCAATCTTCCAACTTAGTGCTCAGCCAAGTACTCAACTAATTTTTTTTTGTCTCCTTGATACCTTGCTCTAGCGATGACGGTCTACTCAACATACCTCAAACCGCTTCGATTCCCTCTCCTCACATAGTGTCAGCACCATCGGCAGTGGTCCCAGCTAGCACGATCCATGACCTGGGCACTATAATCGCGGGCTCGCCGTGCAACTCTCAACTCCACCAACAGTAATGCCCCTTCTATTCTTTATGTTGATAATGCTAGCTAATGCGTGTGGGTTTTATTATCAACGAGGAGGCTGTCACATTCTCGCCCCATTTCGCCCCCTAGCTCACACGGAGGAGGTTCCAAGGTTGTCATTACAAGCCTTGCCATCCTAGGCAATTCAAGATGGACGCCGATCTTCATCTGCCTATGATTCGAGGACTCTCTAGTTTGACATCGGGGTTATGGTAACCATCTTGAACGGGATCTTTTGCTTACTTGAGAACTCCTTCAATACATTAATTGTAGAGTTATAAGCTATTAGACATACAGGTATACCTGAGCCCTGCCCTACACTACCCTTGCGGTAATGAGTATTATCGCAGTTACATTGATTCCCTCCCCAATGGGGAACTCCTGGCAGCTGGCACTTACGCAATTGAAGACGGTTTCGACCAATTGACTGCTGCAAAATAGAGCGCTCGGCCAAAAGAACATATTAACCAATTTAACCAATTGGTTATCCAGCAGCATATAAGCCCGTACCGTCACACAATCCTTACCAGCATCCTGGGGCTCTTTGCAGACCCAGCTAGCGACAGTGAGGCAGATTGGCAGACTGGCAGGCGGTGAAACCGGTTCTGTTTGGGCGCCGTCATCCACAAGTCAAAGCTACTCCCTGTCTGTTTACCTATGTGGATAAGTAGGTATATACGCACTTGTTTGCGTTCCAAGTGTACCCCTACTTAAGCGAAAGGGCGATGAAGTGAAGTGAGCACCGGTCACCAACAGTCATTGTAAGCATTTTGCAGAGGTTGTGATTGAAATGAATTCAGAATCCCGAGAACTCCATGCGATTCATTCCCTTTGGCCACCATACCGCGCTTTGGTGGGCTGAGGCGAAGGTCATTGGGACTACCTACCCAGTCCTAGACCGCTTTTTCACGAAACCGACTTACAATGTATTCAGAGAGGAGAATATCTTGACTTCCAAGCGATCAAACGGCCTCTTGGCGTCTTCCTGGTGACGATGGACTCGTAGAGAAAAAATAGTCGCGGAGCCAAAAGAGGGTCGTTAGGTAAAGGGGCAGGTACCCCCTATATTAGGGAGAGGTACTTCCCGCCTACCCACCCTTTCTTCCTTCCTTCCTTCCTTCCTCAAGTTCAACAACACCAAGTCCTCCACCTTCCTCCTTCAACCCAATCAGTCAGACAACCATATCCAGAGATTCAGAACCAGCAATTCAGAACCAGCTAGAAGCTTAGAATTTAAAAATAAAGCTAGTAGGGAGGGGAAAGAAGGAATTCTCTCTCGGCCAGCCAACATGCCGAAGCAGGAGACCTACCCTTAGAGAATAAGGAGAGAGACTCTCAGAAGGAAGGAGCCTCCCTAGCAAGTCCATTTCTACTCCCACGACCCCTTTTTCTTAACGATCACTTTCAAGCTTCAGAATACTCTCATAATTCCTAGGGAATTATTCAGACTTGACGATATGTACCATCTTAACCGTCAGATTGAGACGAATACCATGGTGATAGTTTCAAAGGCAGAGAAGTAGTGTGGCAATCGAGAGATGGCAAGAAAGGCCTGGGTGTTCATAAGGATCTTCTCTACTACCCACCAAAGCGCGGTATGGCATCTCAGACTCCAAGCAACCGTCTCGCAGCGCATATTCCCTGTTCAGGCCGCCTCCCCCATGTCTCCGACTACAATATTTTGGAACTTACGTTAGAACAAAAACATCTTTGGTGCCATTGTACATGTGTTTGCATGTGTGTGTGTGTGTGTGTGTGTGTGTGTGTGTGTAGATGTCGCAGTCATGGAGCCATTCCTGTTGTTCCTGCCACCAAGGGGACTTTGATGAGTGGATGGTTCTGTCCACAGTGTCTCAAGCGCTCATGCAGCCAGAGCCATTGGGACGCTGTTGAACCCAACAATACCTTCAGCCACGCACGTCCTCGAGGATGCCTGTGAGGATATCGCTATACGCCTGCCAATGACCCCATCACCGCCGACCTCGAGCAGCAGCTGCTGTGCTAATCTTGACTCCAGCGGGCTAGGCTCTACAACATCGAAGAGTCTCCTTGGTAGCGTGAAACTCTCAATCTGCTTGCATTCTGCGGTAGGCACTGTCAAGTCGCCAGTAGAGCTACGGAGTCCAGAATTAGCACCTGGAACAGGGTCAGGGGTTACCGGCCGGGAGATCGTTGATCGCTTACAATATGGTCAACTTCAAGTCGTGATGGATCTGCTGGCTATGCAATGGCATGAACTTCACATGAGTGGCCAGCGTGCTCTTAGAATCCAAGTCGTTGAAGAACACGATCTGGCCAGAGAGGTCTTGCTCTAACCCAGACTTGTCGCGCACCACTGCCAGGGCCCCGATGCGCCGAGGGTCGTGAAGGTCTCTCTCGCTTCCTCCGCACATTGCCAACAGTTTTGTTTTCCGGGGGGGGGGTGTCAAAAAAATATTCAGACCTTGAGGGTGGTTTATGGTAACACAATCTCGTTCTGGTCGAAAGGTGAGAAGTGAGTTTCAATAGAAAATAAGAGCAGTCAAGTTTAGTGGGGAACAACTCAAACACTTATATATCATATGTCCTCTCACTAGGTAAGGGGTAAGAGGAGCGTCGCCTCGAGGTGCTGCATGTGGAAACTACCTCATTAACAATGATCACGGGTGGGTGGCCATGACACAGCGGTCAGGAGTTGCCAGGCCGTCGATTCGATGTCAACATTGAACATGGACCAATCAAGGGCAGTAAAACATGCGCAAGCACAACAGCTACAGACAAGGTCTGCTCGGCCACCTGGACAATTATTTGGTCAGTCCTGAAATCTGGCCCCGTGGTGGAAGCCAAGATGCGGGTCGCGGTCGAAAGGGTGAGCACGTTTTTTGAGCAAGTTTCGGGAGGGCAATTGACGGGGAAGGCTGGCTGAACGGCGTAGCAGACCGATAGTGGATACCTCAAATGGCCAGGGAGGCAGGCCATATTTCATGTATCGCTTTAGCACTTACACAAGTTTGCCCCTCCACGACCACGGTCGTGGGCGGCAAGGAATGACAGCCAATAACACATGCTCTGTGTAGAATAGCAAAGACTGGGAGACTTACATTTGTTCTGCCAACACAATCACCTATTTTTCATAACCTCGTTGTCCTCTCTGCTGCGTCACTAGGCTGAATCTTACCGTGCTCTACTTCAACCACAATTCAAGAAGTCGAGAGATTCGATACACCACCTAGATTCAAGGGTTTGCATGAAACGCTTTTTCTGCAACTTCCTCAAATATTTCTTCGCGGGTATCGTTGGAGCTGCACTTTCATTCACTGCTTTCTTCGGACTTCATGACCTGGGTCAGCAGCGACCATAGTTTCGAGCATGCCGACTTCCAGGGACAAGGCTTAGGTCCACCGAATTACCCGCAGGCGTTGCTAGTATATCAAGCCCACAACACGGCTGACTCGAACACTATGAATACTTCCAAACGCCCGTAGGGAGCCTCTGGGAATCAAACGTGAGCTGCGCGTCTTGCATCTCGCGCAAATAAACCCTGGTAGAAATACGACGGTGAAAACCGATGGAGCATTTGGTGATTCGACATTCGAGTCTCAGACATTTCCAGGCTTGTGCTGTGTCGACAGCAGCTGAACCTGATGAGTGACAGCCTCATTCTCCTGAAGAGGCATCTCTAGCCAAATCTCAGAGTCGGTCAACGCCACACACCAGAGCGGCGTCCACATCCACAGCCACCTGGCTGCTGCAGTGCAAGTCGGACAGATTGCACAGCATCACGACAGGCGTCCAGTTCAACGGTGGAGTCGTTCCTGGAGGGGAACCTTGGAAAGAAATTGAACCGACTTCTGCATTACCTCAATACCAAAAAGGGAGTATCTCCCGTGAGTGAAAAGCATCAAGGAGCTCGCAGCGCCAAGATGGCCAGCTGGGCGGCCCTCTAAACCTGCGGCGAGTCTTTCTCACTAAGCCGACCCTTTACACAGGTACAGAAACCGGATTTATTGCTGGCAAGGCAACTCGCATTTCACAGAGAACAGTAATCTGGTGTGGAGGCATTGTTTCGTGGAAAACCAACAAGCACTGGCAGCCTGTGTGGGTCACGCCGTCTGGGCATCACATCGACTCATATACGATCAAAATTGGGTGGAAATTCAGTGGCAACGCGGCAATGGGCGGAAGACGTCTGGAAGAATCGGAAGTGATAGGTTGGGAAATTGAGGCGCGCAGGTGCCCAGATTGCCCTGTAAGTACTCGAGGCCTGGTCTTGCTCCCCGACATCATCGCTTACGAGACTTGTGGCGCCCGGAGCTGAGCATCAATTGTGGGACTGGGCGTCCGTTGTTGCGATGAAACACCTCGGTCGACCAGCAATGGTGAGCGCGGCCGTCTTCCGTCTTCCGGACGAACGACTGGTAGATGGCACGCACATGGCAGAGAACCTGCTTTGCTCACTGCCTCCAGCTGTCGCAGTTTCCCCTTCCCCCACGCCCAGCCACCAACTCATAATCCGGGGTAGGATCCTGCATTTGCTTTTTGAAATGTATTCACAGGGAGCACTGAAATTTGTAATACTCGCCGAAGAGCTATCCCCAGACCGGCAGGCACAATTTAGACGCATGCTCTCAAATACCCCAGGCAATCAATTCAGCCTAGCCCGGTCTTGATGGAGCTTGAGCGGTCCGAGATATGTCTCTCGGCGACGGGCCCTTGGTCTCTAGATATGAGCCGAGGGAGTGAGATAACCGAGACGTCAAGTGCGATCAAGCTCGCCATTGGTGGACTAGGGGCGAGACCACCTAGGTTGCCCGTGTTGCTTGTGCTACCAGCTGAAAGTAGCAGGTGCATAATGGGCAAGCCTCCTCGCACGGCAGCACGGCGGCCGTCGTTCCTGCATTTGACATCGATCCACTCCTGCTTCTAGCTGCACACTCCAAGGTTGCTGCCTCACGGCGTGGACCGAATGGAGGCCCATGTTTCAGCCGAATCTTGGCTGTGAGACAGTGTTTGTCTGACAAGGCACGCCGACGAGGCATTCGAGAACGGTTTCGAACGACGCTCACGAGTCTTTCCTGACCTCGCACACTCTTCTACGTATGATTCTCATCAATCTTCGGGCTCGTCTTCAACAGCCTATCGCAACCAGGGTGGACCTCCACCACGAGTCCCATGCCTTTCAGAATCTTGCTTCAGTCTTAGCACACGGCGATGAGGACATTCAGCGTCTGATCCACAAGGTGTCGGACCACGTGTACCCATCAGAAACACCCAGCAAGCCACGGTCGTGTGTGAAGGGCGGGAGACTCGGCGATCAGCAAGACTGAGCATCGTATGCGGGAAGTAAGCAGCCACCAAAGGTTAATTAGTCTGGCCTGCGGCCTCGAACTGCGCCGCTGGGCCTCTGAATCAGACATTGCTTTGGCAAGACAGCAAGACTAGAAGCAGGGCTCCGTGCGATGTAACATGCATATTGACATCTGTTTAGGCGATCCCTTGTTGCCGTGACGGCGGTAACACAAGACTAAGGCATGCAGCTGCCCGCATAGATCAGCCCCCACAGGCACATTGCATCTGCATCTGCAGGGCACGCAAGGTCACCCACCCCATGCAGTCTCTCCACGATCTGAGCCCTGCTTCTCTTCCGGTTGCAGGTCACTAGATAGAACTGCATGCGCTTTTATTGACTGTCTCGCCATCATGCCGCGGTGCAACATCGCCTCGGACAGCGGCCACGAACAACATGACCAGGGTAGTGGCTATAGAGACTCTGGCCCACACGAGTGCGCACTTGAGAGTATGCGGCGACCCATGAGGGTATTCCAGGAGGGATGCGCCGAGAAACCGCAGACAGACGCCCTCAATCTGGAACTTATTTGTCCAGGCTGCCAGGATATGATCCCGCAGAGTATCAGCGGCCGGTAGCCGAAGACCGGACAACACACGCTCAAAGCATCGCACGTATCTGACAGGGCCTTGTCGAAGATCCGGTTGCTCAAATAAAAATGAGTACTTCGGAAGTCATCCCTGGGACTAGTCAATGCATCTCAAACGCACTTGGCAGGCAGGCATCACATTCTTACTTCTGACGTCCCTTGCCTTCCCCAGTAAGCTACTGACGCACCTCTTAGTCCGCCTGGGCCGGATGTTTCTAGATTTAGACACATAGAACGAGTTCTCAAGATACCTGGTGTATGTGCCTCAAGAGCACAATTCATTGGCGCTGTGCGACTCTTTGGAAAGCGTGCGGCTGTTGTGTCATGCTGGGGCTGGAAGCTTCGGGGAACCGACTGTCTGATATCTCACAGAAAAGCCTCCTACAGCTTTTGTGACCAAATATTGGCGATCAACAGCGCCTTTGGCTCAACTGGATTGTAACACTTGGACAAAGCCGCTTGCGCTTGTTGCTTCTGCATGTGGCCTGGCCCAGCGTTGTCATCTGGGGAGCGCGACAGGGACATGGGGAAAAAGCAGTCACGCTCCGCCTCTGGACATTGAGATCCGCCAACTTAGCGGTAGGGTACATGCAGTCCTACTCGATAAACCTGCGGAGAAATCTGCGTGGAGGGGAATCGCCACAGCGGCAGCCAGTCAAGTGTGCTGCCATCCGGCCCAGCCTGGCCATCGATCGTATGGTTGCCCATGGATGTACCGTGCCTCTGTTGGGTCCCGAGATGTCCGTGCTGGGCCTTGGTAGAATACGAACGAAGCAAGGCGTGCATGAGTATAAGCTGCTCCTGGCATTTGCTAGATATAAAGTCTACTAATCCTGCTCGGTGGAGGCTGGATTCTTCCTCGGCTCTACAGGCTTCCAGTTCTCCTGAGCTCCTTTCTGCCCTTGTTGAGGCTTGACACTCGTTTGTTTCTTTTTACGTCTATCCTGTCATTCGCTCTGCAATTCACCAATCTGCTATCAGAAATGGGTTCGATACTTCGTCTTGCTCTACTGAGCATTGGGTCAGTATTCCAAACCCCCTCTGCGCACCCGGGACCTCGGGTCTATCGAGACATGACTGACACATGCAACCAGGACGGTTCAGGTTCTCGGCTATGAGGAAAGAAACATCCAGCCCAAGAACATCAAGCACAGACAGTATCAGTATGTCACAACTGTCACAGAGACAGTCGTGGTCAAAGAACCTCCCACCACGGTGAGCGTTTATGTCGACGTCCCTTGCGGTCCATCGTCCTCTTCGTATCTGCCCGGCACCGGCACCGGCACTGGTGGTCTACCCCCATACTCTTCGAGCTCCGCACCATACGGGAACGGCACATCTGCTACGTCTGCTCCAGGCACGGGCACAGGAACAGGGTCGGTCTCTCGGCCTACTGGTGTCTCGTCGACGGACCCCGTCTCAGCCTCGTCAAAGCCTACTGGAACCGGCAGCAGCGGCCTCCCGCCTCCTGCGTACACCTCTGGTATCTATACCAATGCATCGTCCGCAGATCCAACCTGGTCATCACAGCCATCTGGAGGCTATGGTACTGGCACGACGCCTCCGTCTTCATCAATAGCCGCCACCAACTCGTCGGCCACATCGCCGACCACACCTACGGGGACAGGCTCCAGCGCCACGGGCACTGGCTTCCCAGGTGTCTCGAGCTCTTCTGCTGGGGGTACCTATCCTAATACGACAACGCCGTTGACCTGGCCCACCAGCGGATGGTCTGCTACAGGCTCTGCATCCTCCTCGTCGCCCACATCCAACACCACAGTGGTTCCTTGTGCGTACGGCGATGATGACTGTGATGGCACGATTACTTCCACCATCACCATGAGCTCCACTATCACAATCGACCCTAACTCAACCGTCACGTCGGTCGGCCCGATTGTAGGCTCAAGCACTGAAACCGTGTCTACAACCAACGGCACTTACACGTACAGCACCACGTCCGCTCCTTTATCAACAGGAGGCACCACTAGTGATAGTTCATCTTCGGCCTCCACTACTGGCCCTTACGGTAACTCATCGAGCAGCACGTCCAGTGAGACAATAACTAGGACCATAACCCACACGCACACGATCTCTTCATCCAGCAGCACGGGAGGTTCTTCGAGCGCGGGGACCACCACCGCCGTCAGTACCTCGAGCAGCCTCGGCTCCAGCTCGTCCGGAGTGACCAATAGTACGGCAGCAGCGACCGCATCCTCCTCTGGTCCTTCATCGCTCAGCAGCTCATCTTCGGGAGATCCTACCACACCGCCAGGATACTCTTGGCCCACCATAGTTCCGTCGTTGTCAACAACTCTGCAGACTAAGACATCGTTGACATCCTCGACATCTAGCGCGCCAACCTGGACACCGCCGACATATGGCGGCAGCGATGATTCTGACGAGGACGACGGTGAGGACGACGGCGGCTACACCTGGCCCTTTGCCTATGGGTCCGGAAAGCCATTGTGGAGGGGTGAGCCACGGTCTGCCGAGAGTAGCCAGGAGCAAGCAAAGAACAAGAGATGGTTCGTGAACTGGTGAAGACTGTGACTTATCCCCTCTTATCTCCTGCTCTGCACTATTGTTGGACTCTGAACCGTCACGGGCCAACGGAACGGTTTTATTTCTTGACACTCCTTTGCCCCATTTGGTTGCTGCAAAATCGAACCGAGCTTACATCGACCACCGCGCGATTTCCTAGATTTATACTGTAACACACTTTACTTGACTTAATCGTTGCCCTCTGTGGCAGGCAATATAATACGTCTCAGCGTCATGTCTCTGACTCTTTCTGGGCCCAAGGGTCGAAAGCGTGAAATGTGAAGATCAAGGACGTATCCTTAGAGGATCACAGAGTTATGCACAGTCATCGCTTGCACAGTAAGGAGCTTTAACGGCAGTGTGTGATACTGAAATTGCGACCATGGTGTGAATTTTGGTTTTTGCGTTAATACAACGCTAGTTGTTGCTTCTGGGTGAGCGCACATGTGTCAGTGCAAATCACAAGAGCCAGCACAGTTGGGGTTGCCTCGAGATCGTGTGTAGATGCCCCTGTTCTGTCTCTGACGTACGAACATTACTTCTCCGTTCGACCACGTCAACTCTCCTAACCCGACTGTATTGGGACCGATCGCTTTGGCCGACATGCGAGGAGTCAAATTTGTTGGTTTAGAAGCAGCTGCTGATGATAGGCCTGGGTGCCAACAAATAGCAACTAGCGCCTCTCGCACGCCTCCAGCATACACAGTATTACACGCTGATATCTTCAGTTCGTCCATCCCCGGGCAACTCGATATAGGAAGCGTGATAGTTTGTCAAAGACAAGAGTTGAGGACCCCAGAGTTGGGAATAACATCTCGGACTGGATAGATGCTCTCTTGTATCGGAGCCACCGGCACCTCTTCGCAGCGACTGGACTAATCAACCGTCAGGCTGTGCACTGACAATTATGTCTCCATACCCGGCCATTGTGGTGAGTGATTACCGCGTGGACTTTGCCTGCCTATAACACTTGCTGACCGTCAGACCGGCCTGCTATCACCCATCTGGATTGCCGAATGGATAGTTGAATTTGAGGAGGCCATTCAGGCCCCCAACCCATCCGTCATCGTCGTCGTCATCCTCGCCATCAGACGACAGCTGCCCCTTATGCAGGTCTCTGATCACGCAGGGTACGCCGCCGAGCCAGTTTCCGTCCTCGCCTTTGGTGATTGTCTCATGTTCGGCAGACCCAGATCCCCAACAAGGACCCAGACAGTGTAAGGTTCCTTAGTATCGATATTGATTCTCTTCAAGAACACGATGGTGTTATCCAGAACTTGCATGTGGGAATATCACTTCTTGACGTTAAGTCTTTGAAAATGCATGTGGCCAGTACTCTGCTACGGCTATCGAGGAGCAACTCATCGAATCTCATCATTACATCGTTGGCAATCCAAATTCGCACGGAATAAAGCTAACAGATTCCTCTTTGGGAAATCCGAAACAATACCCTTGGCCAGTTTCAAGGATCAACTTCAATCATTCACCTCTAATAGGGATATTATCCTTGTATTCCACGGAGGGGACAGGGAGCTTTGGGCCCTCAAAGCCCTCGGTATCCATCCCAACCCTCTTCACACGATCGATACCGTTAAAGCTGCACAGTATCCCCTTCAGCTGTCCTATAGATGTAGCTTAGAGAAGCTCTTCTAAACCTCGAGATCCCATTCACTGGCCTGCACAACGCTGGCAATGACGCCCACTTTGTACTCCGAGCCGTCTTGATGCTTGCAGTCCGGGACGCGCCAGCACGAGCTGTCTCTGGCTCCAGATTCCCTCCCGCAAAGCTGTCAAATTGGAGGGCCATCGCCCAAGCTCCGTGGCCAGCAGGCAAACCACGTGGGATCGAGGTTGTGTCGCAAGGGAACAGTAGCACCAGAAGGGAAGGACCACTGAGCCCATCTGCCAAACAACGGACGAGATGCTCAGTGACTCGATATCACCCGGGCATCAGT
>JAMFTM010000202.1:0-58189 GCA_023522825.1 Diaporthe ampelina
CTAACCCTAACCCTAACCCTAACCCTAACCCTAACCCTAACCCTAACCCTAACCCTAACCCTAACCCTAACCCTAACCCTAACCCTAACCCTAACCCTAACCCTAACCCTAACCCTAACCCTAACCCTAACCCTAACCCTAACCCTAATAATTTAATTATACTAAAGATAGATACTAGTATATAGCTACTACTATAGTTATAAATAATATTAAAGGAGATTAGGCTTATATTATATAAATTAGATTATTAGATAGTAGGTTAAGAGGAGAGTTTAATTATAAAATAATATTAAATATATTAGGTTTATAAGTAAGTAAACTATTATATTTATTAATATTATTATTCTCCTTATTATTATTACCCCCCTATATTTTATTTAAGGAGTAGCCCTCTCTATATTATTTAAGATTAATTAGGTTCTTTAGTGTGGAACCTTATAAGCTAAAGTTAATATACTAATAATAACTACCCTATAATTATAGTATTACTAAGTATATAGATACTTATTACTAATTAGTAAATAGAGTAAATTTATAACTTATAGGTCTATTAGTATAAATATTAAAGAGGGCTATAATAAATATTAGTATTATAAGGAGGGGGGGGATATCTTTAGTTAAGGAGGTATATATACCTATCTCCTAGGGCCTATAAAATAGCTTAGGCTAGTTAGATAGTAGGGGAATTTTACTAGCTATTTAGATTTAATTTACTCTAACTTCCTTAGTTAGATTTAGATCCCTAACTACTACTAATATTAGAAATTAAGTAGTTTAGTTAGACTATCTAATTACTACTAAAAGCTCCTCCTAAATATTATTAGCTACTATTATAGCCTCCTTCTAGGTATTACTAGCTACTATTATAGCTTCCTTATTACTACTACTTACTATTATAGCCTCCTTACTACTATAGGTTATTAAGAAAGTATATTTTATATTACTAACTTAAATTATATCCTAATAGGAGGAGTATATTAAACTTATAGCCTCTTATATTAACCTAAGAGGCCTAATTAGCACTATAGGGTCCTTAATACTACTATTATTACTAACTATATTTAAGACTAGCTACTAGACTATTATAGCCTTATAGTAGACTACCTTTAGATTAATTATTATTAGATATATAACTACTACTACTATTAATACTAATAGGTATCTCTAAGGGCTAACTAATAATATAGTAAGACTAATATTAGCTATTATTACTATTACTATAGTTATTATTATTATTACTATAGTTATTATTATTATTATTATAATTATTATTATTACTACTATAGCTACTATTATTATTACTATAGCTAGAAAATATTATAGTTAGTATAAGGTACTTACTCTTAGATAGTAAGTAAGGGCTTTTTAGGTTTAGAGGTATAGGTAGTAGGGGGATAAACTATATAAGTATAGGAGATAAAAGGTAAGACTTAGGTTTTAAAAGTAAGTAAATAAGAAGGGGGGGGATATTTTTAGACTTATTATAGGGTTTTCTTTATAGATAAAGGGTAATATAAGTTAGGGCTACTTAGAAAAGAGTAGCTAAACTATAAAGAATAAAAGGAAATAGGTAAATATATAAAGGATAAATAAAAGGGGTAGTTAAAAGACTAGGATATTTATATTAGTTAGAGAGGTAGAAGGAATAAAGGTTTTAGAAGAAAATATCTTATAGGCTACTTATAATATAAATATAGACTAAGAAGTTAAGGTATAATAGTAGGGTCTTATTAGGGAGGTATAAAGGAAATAGTAGAATAAAAGGAAAATAATAGTAAACTTATAAAGTATATTATAATAAAATTATAGCTATATATCTAAAGGTAAATTAATAAAAAAGTTTATAAGGTATTAAGAAAGTTAAATATAAGAGTAACTAATTAAGAAGAGAAGATTAATATTAATATTTAATCTAGGTACTATTTTAATTAAAGAAGTAATAATAAAATACTATTAAAAAACTATAAAAAATAAGTAAACTACTTATATTTTAGTTACTAAGGCTACTTTTTATAAATATATTTATAATTAGGTAGAAAGTAGGAAAAAAGCCTACTAATTAAGATATAAATAAGTATAAGAGGGAAGAGAAGAGGTAGGACTAATACTTTCTACTAAATAGTCTAATACTACTTATAAGTAATTTAATTTAAATAATTAGTTTAGGCTCTTAACTAATATAGAGGAAGTTATTAGATATAAGGAAGATAAAGGGAGTAAGGAGAAGAAGAAAATATAGTTAATATCTATTACTAGATAGAATAGGTAATAAAAAGGGAAGAAGAATAACTAATTTATATTACTTTTATTTTACCTAAGCCTAAATAGCTTAGGTAATTACTAAGGCCTAAGAGCTTCTAACTACCTCTATTCTATTCCTACTTCTACTTAGTATCTATTTTATTTTACTTCTATTATACTTCTATTTTATTATTACTTTACTTCTACTTTACTTCCTTTAACCTACTCCTTCTTAGCTACTAACTTTTATAAAGAGGTTATAACTAAAATAATAAATACTAAGTCCTTACTATTCTCTAAGTTAAATATTATATTTAACCTCTTCTACCTAATAGTAATTATTTATATACTAAATAATAGGATTATAAAGATAGAGTATAATATAGGGTAAAGTAATAATACTACTTATATATTTATAATTACTAAGGTTAATAGTAGTATAGCTATTTATACCTAGCTAATAGTAGCCCTAAATATAGCTATAAATATTAATTAGCTCTTCTAAGATCTCTAAACTATATATACTTTATACTTAAATCTAATAACTAATACTAATATTATAATATAAATTATAACTATTTATTAAGGGATTAATAGGTTTAATACTAATAAATATAATATTATAGGTTTTCCTAAAAGATAAATCTAATATATTAAGCTAATTCTAACCTTATATAACTTAACTAAATTATAAAAGTTACTAAGATAATTAATAATAAGGTTATATAAGTTAAATAGATTAATCCCCTAATCTCTAACCCTATAAAGAAGCTATAATAATATTAATATATTAATAAAGTAGGTATAATATATAAGTAGGCTATAGAGATATTAAATAACTTTATAATATACTATAAGATAATAATAAATAATATTATTCTACTAAAAATAAAGATTATAATAAGTTAACCTAGCTACTTTTTTAATAATATATAATTCTACTAATAATTTACCTCTCCTTAATATATAGTTAATCTTACTTAAAAAATATAGTATTTTAGCCTTAAGGCCTTAATATTTAATAAGGGTCTCTTTATTTAATTAGAAGGGGGGGACCTTAAGATATAATAAATAGTTATTAGAGATAGGGGAGGAGGTAGAAGGAGAAGGTATTACCTATCTAAATTTATATAATTAGAATATAATATAAGAAAATAATTTAGTTATAATTATTATTAAATTTTAACTACTTTATTCTTATTAGACTACTATATTATTATTACTTTATAAATAATTAGGAGCTCTTAGCTATAATATAACTATATCTTAGTTACTAAATAACTACTTTCCTCTTATATTTCTACTAACTTTTAGCTTATAAGAGTCCTTCTACCCTCTAACTTAAGAAGAAAGTTAATCCTCTAAAAGTTTTAACTTTAGCCTAACCTAAACCTTATACTTAACTTAGGATAATTATAATATTACTATAATATAATTACTTTTTTCTTACTACTAAATAGGTAATAGAGATTTACTTTAACTTTTATACTTTTAAAATAGTTTTATAATTTTCTACTATTAATATTATTATAAATTCTTCTTCTTATTAATATTATCTTATATCCTTTTTACTATTAGATTCTCTATTCTCTAACCCCCTTTTCTCCTATCTTCTTACCTCTCCTTAACTATAGCTTAAAACCTTTATAATTTACCTACTACTACTTTTCTACTATTTTCCTACTACTTTACTATAACCTACCTATAGCTTTTAAAGGACCTAACTATTAACCTACTTAAAATATAAAAAAATTAATAACCTAATATTTATATAGCTAAACCTACCTTATTATAGGGAATAAAGACCTAACTACTAAGATATTATATCTACTATTAGGACTAAACCTAAATCTTACTAATAAACTACTATCTTAAAACCCACTAAATAAATATAACCTCCTACCTAAGAATAAAATTCTTTAAATTACTTAGAATACTAATATTACTACTAATATAAAGTACTACTAAGATATTATAGATAATATAAAATAGTTAAAGAACATATAATAGGTAGTATAACTTTAAAGCTCTAAGAAGGTTATTAACTCTATATTTTACTCTATAGGATAGGTATAAAATCTAATTTAGAGCCTATATAAGTTCTCCCTAAATATCTTATAAATATAATAATTCTATTATAAGCTTAATAAACTTATTATTAAGTATAAGGTAGGGGTAAGTTTTATAAGTAATAACCCTATAATAGTTATACTATTAGGGGCTAACTAATTATAATAAAAAACTTATAACTTAATACTATAATAGCTAATATCTACTAATATAAGTAATTATTAAATAAGATCTTAGAAATTAACTATAATTTAGTTACTAAGAAAGACTATAAGTTAATAATTAAGTAGAAGGTCTACTATATTAGCTAAGTAAAGAATAACTTTATAATAATAGTAGCTAAGCTAATAAAATTAATTATATTAGATAATCTACTACTATTATAGGGTAGGTAAATATTAAAAAGAATAATATAAATATTAAATATATAGGCTTTTAAAATACCCTTCTTTAATATTAAGACTCTAAACTAATAAAACTCTAGAATATTATATATATTATTTAGGTTTAAGTATACTTTAGTATATAGCTTAGAGTATTTAAGGTAGAATTTTTTACTTAGGGGATATAGAAATAGGTATAACTTAGAGAGAAATAGGAGGGGGGGCTATAATAAGGTAGCTAAGTTAGGGCTAGTTTATATTATATAGTTAACTTCTTATATATTTATATTAGAAGAATATTATTTATAATAAATTATTAAATTTATACTTAACTTAAGAAAAATCTATATAAATATAAGCCTAAGATATATAGCTTATTATTAAAATCCTATTATATTAATTTTAGATAATATTAAAGTTATAGGCTATTACTCTAAAAGTTAATTTAAATATAATTACCTAAGCTTTTATAAGTTAATAATAAATTCTAATATAAAATATAAGATCCTAATTATTTCTATATAATAATTTAACTAATTTAAATAATATAAATATTTAATATTAGTTATTATTATTTATTATTACCTATATATTTAAAATATTATACTAGGATATAGAGAAAGGTATATATAAATTTTTAGTAGGGGCCCTATAAAAATAGTTATTTTTAAGTTTTTTTAGTCCTTTTATATTAAAAAAAAAAGATTCTTCTAATTACTATATAGGAGTATAGGAAAGTAGTCCTTAGGAAAAAGAAGGTATAAAAGGGGCCTATATTCTTATATTACTTTAAACTAACTTAACTTAATAATTAACTTTTTTCTTCTCTTCTCTTATTTTATTAATTCTAATTAGAATATACTCTATTAGCTTACTCCCTTAGAGCCCCTTCTTCTCACTTTCTCTCTCTACCTTCTTTTTTTATATATTAGAGTACCCTATTATATAAGTAGTAAAATATCTCCCCTTAATATCTATAGGTACTTATTTTTATTACTTATAATAATTATTATTTAAAAAAGGTACCTATAGGCTCAAATTATAACTATATTAGAAAAGTTAAAGAGGATTCTAATTACTACCCTTATTATTTTAGCTAATTTAATATAGGTTATTATAATACTTAAATATACTATAACTAAGCTTTTAGCTAATATATATAAGTATATTACTAACTTTATTATATTAGTTAGTAGGCTTATATTTAGTAAGAAGTTGGGCTATAATATTAGGCCTTATAAGGTAAGTTAGGGGGCTACTATCTACTTATAAGAATACCTTACCTATTTATATCTTCTATTTAATTAGTCCTATTTTTATTTTAAAAGTTAGTACTAAAACTCTAATTTTAATTTTATTTAGAGTAGTAGACTAATATACCTAACCCTATTCCTTATATATCTAAAGTACTTAGTAATAATACTATTAGTATATATAGTAATTTTAGTTTAGAATCTAATAATATATTATTTAACTAATATATTTTAGTATCTACTAAGAGAATATTAGTTAAGTAGACTATTTTAAATCTACTATCTAATTAATAAAGTATTTAAATAGTTATAAGATTAGTTTATTTAATATTATTATTAAATAAATAAAAGAAGGGTTATATTTTAATATATACTTATATAGGGTAATACTAATTTTACTATTAGCCCTTATTATTACCTCTATATAAGTTATTACCTTAAGTATTAAATAATTAATATATAATAATATATTATTATTAATAATAATAATATATTATATAGCCTCTACTTTTATTTATAAATAGTATTATATATTTCTTAGGTAATAGTAAGGTTATTAGGTAAAAGTAATTCTAATAATATATTACTAATACTTTATTTTAATTTCCTACTTAATTATAATAGGTTAATATTATAATTATAATAATATTAGTAAATAAAAATAATATTAATAGTCTTATAGAGATCTTATATAATATAAGTATATTTTAAGCCCTAATATAAAAGTTAGTCTAATAAAAGACCCTAATTATAACTAAATAAATAATTTATATAAAAGTAAATTAATAGGGGGAGATTATATTATTTACTTAATATTCCTATTATATTAACTATAATAATAAGTATCTTTAATAGCCTTAGTAATTTCTATTAAGAGGATAAAAGTAGAAAAGAATATAATTATTTAGTAATTATATTTTTAATTAGAAATCTATATTATAAATACCTTAAGTATAAACCTAGTAAAGGGCTTAAGTATAAATAAGATATAAATAATATTAATTTAACCTACTATAAGCCTTAGTATATTAATATAGCCCTAAAGAGGAGGGAACTACTTAATATAAACTATATCTAAGGTAGCCCTATTAAGGATTTATAACTACTTTATAATATATTTTAATTATAAGAAATATTAGGTTATATCTTTTATAATCCTTTAGAATACTCTTTATAAAGAATATATATTATTACTTATAATACAATAACTTATATAAGGTAAATTATAACTTAAATAATCCTAATAAATATATTATATTAGAAATTAAGTATAATACCTAAATACCCTTTAATTTTACCTTTCCCTAATAAAAGAACCCCTATATATTATTAGTAGAGGGTAGAGAGTAAAAGTACTCCTATACCCTAATATAAATGAGTTTAATAGGTCTTATATTATATAAAGTATATTAGAAGCTAATAGTTATTTTTCTTATAAATAGCTTACCTCTTATTCTAAGTATATTATTATATATATATTCCTTATATTATATAATAACCTTATATATATTAGTAAGAATATATATTAAAATAGGCTCACTTATAATACCTACTCTATTATACTAATTATATATTATCTTATTATAATAGTGAGCCTAACTAATATTATTAATAGTATAAACTCTAATTTAGAAAGGATAACTAATAAAGTCCTATATTATATTAACTATAATACTTAGACTATTTATAATTATATATTAAACCTAGTTACTTTACTAATAATTAATAATATTTAAGGCTATAATTTTAAATAAAATAACCTCTTAGAGTTTAAAGTAGTAATAAATAATATAGTAGATAACTTTCCTTATATAATTCTTTATAACCTATAAATATAACTAATATAAGCTAAAAGAATCTATTAGATTAGGTAGATACTAATAAAACTTATTATTAGTACTATATATTATATATTCTCTAATAATATTTTTTTACTCTAATATACTAAATCTTATAATAAATATATATCCCTATCTTATAAGTCTCTCTTAACTAGAGCTAATTATTACTATCTAAGTAGTAGTAAGGCTTTAAAGGCTTCCTATTCTTAATTATTAACAACCTTTATAATAGGTATAAAATTATAATTTAAATTAATATATTATCTCTAAATATAAGGTAGTTTATACTATAAGTTAATATATTATAAATATATATTTATATAGTAGCCTAATAATCTTTAAAGACTATAAGTACTTCTTTATCCCCTATACTAACTATAATAGGGTTTATATTATTTAGTAATTAGTAAGTATAAGATATAATATATAACTTATTACTTTCCTAGGAGATTTCTAAATATTAATTAATAAATATTAGGTTATTAACTTTAAAGTATATTAATAATATATATTTTATAATATAGTAAGTAGCTTATAATAATATACTATAAATTAGTAAAAGCTATAAATATAAAATAAAGCTTAATTATTATATAGACCTAATAATATTATTAAAAGAAAGTATAAAAGAATAATATATAATATTTATAATAGGTGCTCTATTAGAGAATAAAACACTATTTAAAATAATATAAGTATATTTATTACTTTATTTAAAATAGTTTAACTATATATTAAGTATATAATTAATACTAACTATATTAAGAGTAGGAGTAGAGGATATCTAGGCTTATAACTATAGGTTTAAATAGTTATAAATTATATTATAGAGCTATACTAAGTAAATAAACTAAAATCTAATAGTAATATATATAGGATTTAAAGTAGAAATTATAGTAGTCCTTAGTAACTATAGAACTATATACCTTATATTATTTCTAAGTTATAGTAATATTCCTACTAAAACTTTAAATACTATATATTTATTATATATAGGTAATAGATTCTACTCTATAAAGTAGTTAGAAATACTAAATATTTTATAAAATAGGAGGTATAAAGGTTAGAGGTCTAAATCCTTACTAAACTTTTCTACTATATCCTTATATAATAAAGGCTATATGAATATTAGATTAATATTACTAAATAATCACCTAAATATAGGATTAGTACTTATAGTCTTATATATTTTATTTATAGTTATAAAGTTACTTAGAATAATAGGTAAATTAGAGAACTAAAAGTTAAAGAGTACTTTATTTATAAGATTAATATTTTAGAGTATATTAACCTAAATTAACCTATTTATACTCAGAGAATTAACTTCTTATAAACTTATTTAAGCTCTAATATATATATTAAAGGGGTAATATTCTAAAATTTATAGCTTCTTACTACTTATTCTAAGATATATAACTAAGGTAATAATATATTTTAAGTAAATATATTATCTTTTTATACTAATATAATAATTACTACTAAATTTTATATAACCCTAATTATATATAGTAGTAATTAGTAAATAATATTAGTAGATATATAAATAAATAACTAATACCCTTTATTTTATATAAAAAGTAATAAATTAACCTCACTCTTAAAGTTTAGGAGAAAGTCTATATTATTACTAAATATACCTAGGGCTAAGAAGTAATCTAAGATAAGTATAAATAATAGAGTAAAAAATATATAATAAATATATATAATAAGATAGGTTATACTTAATTCTTAATAAAGTTAGTAGATTATAGGTATTCTTAGCCTTATATTAAAACTATTAATAGGAATTTAGAAGAAGTTAAAATAATAGGTGAGATACTTATAAGGGTAAGTTAGATATATAAAGGAGAAAGAAAGTAGAAAATAAATAAACTAAGAAATAATAGGAAATAAAGTAGTTAAGTAGTACTAAGGGTAAAAGGAAATCTAAGATATTATATAATATAGGTGTAAATATTTTACCCCTTATATAGGGAACTCTTAGGGTAGCTAGGATAAGGGCTTCTTAGGCTAACCTTAGAATTAATAGTTGCCCTTTTTATATATATAAGAATTAGGTAGTTATATATTAGCCTAGGTAGTAGTAGATATATTCTTATTTATAGGTTATATAGAAATATTTTATAGGCTATAATACTAATATACCTATACTTTTTTTATAAATAGAAAAGGCTTACTCCTATATATTAATAATAGACCCTAATATTTAGCTTACTTTACTTAGAGTTACCCTATAAGGTCCCTATTAATAAGGGTAATAAGATAAACTAATTATATTAATATAGTTTTTAGCCTTAATAGGCTCTTTTTCTTTAATTTTATATAAAACTAGGTTCCCTCTATAAGATAGTTTATACTATATAAGATTACCCTACTAATTATATTAGTTACTCTATTTATAGAGTTTCTTATATAAGAGAGGTATATTATAAGTAACTTAATTATATTAGTTAATATCTTTAAGGTATTTATCTTTACTACCCTACTATTTATTATACTACTTAGTTATATATTATTTGAAATCTTATTATAATATATAATTATATAAGAGTAGCTCCTCTATAAGTAAAATATAATCTAGCTTACTATAAAATAGATATCCTTTATACTTAAATTTATTATTATAGTTTTATTATAACTTAACTTATTTCTTAGTTAGTAGCCTAATATATTATTATATTAAGTATAGTATTTATTAAGGTTTTAAATCTACTTCTAGTTATAATATCTATTTACTAAATCTATTAGGCTTAAATATTCTCTACTATTATAATAGGTAGTATATATCCTAACCTTATATATATAGTTATATAGGTAATTATTAGTAATAATATTAATAAAAAATAATAGAGAATAATAGGGAGTCTAATTAAAATATTAAATTTTTATAGAAATAGCCTAAAGCTAGGGTTTACTAGGACTATTAAGATATAACTATTAAAGTAAATATATAATAAGAGGTATAAGTTTAAAGTAATATTATATTTTAAGTTTATATTAGTAGTAATAGTACTAATTTTTAATTTTATTTTTATAAGGATATTTAAAGATAATAAAGAAGGGTAGAATTTTACTAATTAGGATACTAAGAATATTCCTATTATAGAAGTAAATCTAAGGAGGGGTAATATAATTATTAGTATTAAAAATAGTATTATTATATAAGGGTCTCTTAGTAGAAAGTAGAAAAAATTAAGTATTAATTAGATCTTTTTATATATTTTTTAAGTAATTACTTATATTTTCCTATATCTAATTAATTAGGAGTTTATATATAATTAAGTAAGAAAGTTATAAAATTTTAAAATTTATATTCTATAATATTTATTTAATTAAATAGGAGGTATATATATAATATAGTTAATAAATATAGGTATTAATAAAAGTAAAGTTTTAGAACTTTAGCTAAAAGATAATAAATATATTAAAGAACTTATTAAATAGTACTTCTTCCCCTTCTTATCTTCTAATTATACTTATAACTATTTATAATTTAGCTATTAGTATTTATTAGCTCTATAACCACCTTTACTTTAAAAGCTATAAACTACTTATTATAATCTTTACTATTATTATTTTTAAATTTTAGAAGTATAAAAGAGACTATAAGATTAATATTTAATAACTCCTCTTTATTCTAAACCTACTTACTATTATCCTTATTAATATCTTTATACTCTTTATTTTTTAAAAAAAGGCTAAGATTAATAAAATAATAACTATTATAGCTATAAGTATATTAGGTTATAATATAAATAAAGGGGGGGGGTTAATAACCTATAAGTTTATCTCTAAGTTAGAAGCTACTATATTAATCTATAATAAGATACTAATAAGAATTATAAGTAAAAATATAATTATCTTTATTATAAATAATAGTAGAGGAATAATTAATATTATTTATTATTAGAATAAAGATAAGGGGGAAATAAGATAAATATAAAAGAAACTACTTTAGGGACTAATAAATATAGAATTTAATAGTTTTATAATATATAGCTAACTAATATTAGGTAAACTCTATAAAAGAAGTTAAGTAATTAAGATATTTAAGAATTTATTCTTAACTAAGCTCCTAAAGTAGTATTAAAACTTTAAGACTAATAAGTCTAATAATTAGAAAATAATCCTATATAATTTATAAGAAAGAATAAGAACTATATTAACCTTATTTATATCTTATATTACTACTAAGATATTATTACTATATAAACTTCTCTTAGCCTAAAAATATTCTTAATTTTATTATTCCTATCTTAATTAGTTTTACCTATTACCCTAAAAAAAGTTAGCTTAAGATTAAGGCTTTCTCTATATAACCTTAAGCTTTTATATATAAAGTTTAAACCTAAGAGTTATATCTAAAGACTCTTTATAAGCCTTATTAAAATTATATTTAAAAGAGACTATAATATATTTTCTAATAAGGAGTTTAAAAGGGGGTATATTAGTAGGATTATTACTAAGAACTATTATATCTTTCTTAATATTATTAAAGTATAAGTATAAGTTAAAGTTATATAGATTACCCTTAATATATTAAATATAATTAATATATACTCCTTTTTATATATTAGGAAGTAATTAGTACTTAAAGAAGAGTAATATAATAGAAATAGAGCCTTAAAGGGTAAAAGTATTATAGTTTTATAATATATATTTTAAATAGTAGTTATATAAATTAAAGTTATAATACTTATAAAAAGTAATAAGAAGGGAAGTTTTATAATAATAGTTTATATTATTATAAATAAGTAATATATACTTCTTATATAGGCTATTATTAAGTTTTTTTATAAAAATATTATTTATACTTATTATTATAAGTATACTAATATTATAATATAGGAATTTTTACCTAATATAATTAAAGAAGGGCTTAAAGAACTTAAGAATTAACTTTTTAAAAGACTAATTAGAGAGGATTTAAAGGAAATATTAGCTATTATTATATCCTTTAAGGTTAAAAATATTAACTTTTTAAGTAAAAAGGTTATAAAGATTATATTTATATAAGTAACCTTTATTAGTAATTTTACCCTTTTTAAATATAATATAAATACTAATAAACTTAATTTTATTAAAATAAGTAAAAAAGAAGATTAGAGAGGAAGGCTTAAAAGAAATAAAAGAGTACTTATTATTAGCTTTATCCTTACCCTTTCTATTATTAAATATTAGAATATAATATTAGTAAGTTAAATACCTAATATAAGGTCTAATTAGGAAGAAGATAAAAAAATTTAAAAAAAAGAAAGGTAGAAGATAGGAAGAAGAAGAAATTATTAAAGTTAAGAGGACTTATTAGATTAAAGGAAGGAGAAAGAAATTAAAAACTTAAAAAAAGTAACTTATTTATAGCCTAAAAAGCTTATTTATTAAAATAAGTAAATTAAATAAATATATAACTTATTAGTAGGGAAAGAAGTTTAAGAACCTTTAACTTTTAGCTTTATTTCTCTACCCTTCCTTTCTTCCTTTCCTTTTTCTCTCCCTACTATAATAAAAGCCTCTAAGAGTTAAACTAACTTTAATTAGACTCTAATTAGAGTATTTATTAACTATTAAGTATATATATTTTATCTATTTATAAATTTATTAAATTTAACCTCCTTAATTAATAAATAAGAAAATAGTACTTATAGTAATAATTTTAGAAATTAATTTCTTAGAATATTATAATTCTTATATAATACTTTTTATTACTTACTCCCCCTTTTCCTTAATATAAGCTACCTATCTACTTCTACTAATCTTCTATTACTTAACTACCTATATAATAATTCCTAGGGATATAAATATTATTATATCTTCTTTACCTTATTTACTTACTATTTTAGCTTTAATTAAAATATCTAAAATAATAAGCTTTATACCTATTAATTTATAAGGAAATACCTCTTAAAGGGGACCTTTATATATAAAATTTAACCCTAATATACTAATTCCTTTAATTAAACTAATACCTCTTAAAAATAATAATATTCTAATTATATAACTTATAACCTTTTTCTTTATCTTAAACTTTAATAATCTACTTAAATTATTATAATTTCTAAATTTTATTAATATATAAAATTAGTAAGACTTTAGTAGAGACTTTAATACTAATCTCTTAAAAGACCCCTTTAAAATTTAAATCCTTAATAATAGGCTTTAGATTAGATATATATAGCCTATAAAATATAAGCTTTAGCTACCCTTCTTTAGGAATATAGGAGATAAAACTATAGAGTAGATAGAGTAAATAATAGCTAATTACTTTCCTAAAGTAAACCTATACCCCTAGCTCTATAAGCTACTTAAATTAAGTTACCTTAAGTAATAATACTTTATTTTCCTCTTTATAAAACTCTATAATACTAAAGAAATTATAGCCTAAGGGTAAAAACTTTAATTATCCTATATTATAATCCTTTTTAAATAATAACTATTAGACTTTTAGGATATTATCTTCCTTTATTATAGTATTATTAAATATAATATTAAACTTTATAATAAGTTTAAATAGAAAAAACTTATATTTAATTACTAATTTATTATCCTTTTAATTTATCTACCTAATTATTAGACTATTAAGATCTATTATTATACTACTTATAAATTAGATATTATAAATATTATAGCTAATAAAGCTATTAATAATTTATAATATTAGTAACTAATATATATTCTAACTTTTTATATTAAGGTTAGGCTCCTAGAAAATAAAGAGAAGAATAACTTAATACTAATTAGAGCTAAAATATCTCTATAAGAAAGTTTTATAAATTATAAATAATAGATAGTTAATTATATAATTATCTTCTTTTAAGAAAATAGAGGAAAGAATAATTAGGAGTTTAGTAACTAGAAGGACTCCAACTTTACTATTTATAAACTAAATAATATAAATAATAAAGAAGTAATACTCTAAATATAAATATTTATTATCTAATTAGAGCTTAATAATATTAAATAACCTTTAAGGGAGCTAGTAAATACTTTTATTATTAGCTATATTAAGTATAAGAAACTTATTAAAAAGTATAGTATTATATTATAAGAAGAGATTATAATTAAAAAACTATATTTAGCTTTATATATAAGGAATAGGCTAAATATAATTAAAAATAAACTATTAATTAATATAATTATTATAAACCTAACTAAAAAAATAAATAGGGTTAACCTCTCTTAACTAATTAATTATTATATCTCTAAATTAAAGAAATATAAAGGACTATTTCCTAAGCTTAATTTAAAGATAAAAAACTTAATATAAATAAGAGTAATATTAGTTAAAAAAACTATAAGGCTTTATAAGAACTTATTAAATAAACTTATATTATCTACTTATTTAAATAAGTATTAATTTCTAGAGCCTAATTTATATTAAGGAGAGAATTTAATTCTTTTAGTTAAGAATTAGTAGCTACTTTTAAGATTATTATTACCTTAAGAAATAACTATTATATAAAATAAAATTAGGAGTTTTTCTCTTATAACTCTTAATTAAAGTTTAGAGAGTACTAAAAATATTATTTAAAAGATAAATAAGTAATATAATTAGATTTTATAATATAACTAATATATTAATTAATAAATAAGTACTTAAAAGATAAAAACCTAAATACCTATATCTACTATTAGGAATAGTTATTAGAGCTATATTAAAGTTACTAAGGTAGCTATAAGGAAGATAAAGGAGTATAAGGAAAAGAATTAAAAGATAATATATAATAAATATATTTAATAATAAGAGAAATTAAAAGTTAAAAAATCTAATTAGAGAAACTTATTCTACTCTAAAAAAAGAAAATATAGTCTAATTAGAGGATAAGTAATAATTTTTAGTTATACCTTTATAAGCTTACCTTATAAAAATATAGAGAGGGGTATAAAATAAGGTATAAAGAAAGAGGATATATAAATTTTAATATAAGCCTTATAAGAAAAGTCTTCTCTATATTATTTTTAATATACTCTTAATAGAAATTAATTCTCCTTATTCTTAAGAAATATATTCTATTAGGTAACTTTATTCCCTATTTTTCTCTCTATTCCCTCTTTTCTTAAGACCTACCTATATACTAAAGTCCTCCTTTAAAGAGCTAATAAAATACTCTTTTAGAGGTACTTATATACTTTAGTTACCTATTCTTTAATAAAATTTAAGCTCTATATTAATAGTATTTTAAAATATCTAATAAGATATATATTTATTAAGTTACCCTACTAATAGAAATATATTATATTATATTTTATATTTAAGATTTCTCTACTAAAAAATATATAATATTTTATAAGCTTATTTATAAATAACTTATTATATCTTATTTATTTATAATAACCTTTATCCTAAATTAATATATTAAAATAAACCTATTATTTTATAACTATATTTTATTAGTATAAACTAATAACTAAAATAAGTAACTATAAGATATAAAAGACTAAATTAAGAATACTAAATAATAAATATAAATTAATAAATAAATATAAAAATAATAATAAATATAATATAAAAATAATTAATAAATATAAGAAGATTAAAAAATATAAGAGGATTAAAAAATATAATAGGGTTAAGAAACTTAAGATTATTAATAAACTTAGGAATATTAATAAATATAAGAGGACTAAAAAATATAAAAAAACTATTAAAGGATTTTAAACCTATAATAATATTAAGCTTAAACCTAATATATAAGTAATTAATAATAAGCTACTATTTTATTTTATTAATATTAACTTTAAATAGAATTTACTTTTAAAAGCTAAAAATAATAATCTTAATATAATTTATTATATTAAGTTATATATAATATAATAAGCTTTATTAAGCCTCTATAAGTAATATTTAAGTATATAACTTATTAATAAGGTAGGATTAATTTAAATATTTATAAATATACTATTAACCTTAAGTATAACTATATTTATAATTATAATTTATATTTATAAGAACTTTATTATATTTATATATAAACCTATATTATTATATAAGATTATTTTATTTATAATATAATATAGGATATTTAATTATTACTTAGAAAAGGCTTAATAATAATATAAAGATATATATTTATATTTAATTATAATAAATTTAATTTATAAGCTATATTATATATATTATCTTTAGTTTATAATAAAACTTAACTTTAATAATAAAGTAATATATCTTTAAAAATAGACTATTTTTATTTTAAACTATAAGTTAAATAATTTATTTAAGAGGTTTAATAAACTCTCTATATAGTATTTTAAGAAAAAATTTAAAAAGGTAATTAGAAGTAAATAAATACTAAATCTTAATAATATTTAAAATTCTAATAATATTTTTTTATAAGATAAAATAATTAATATATAGGTTAATATAATTAAACTTATATTAGAAAAAATATAAGAATTATAATAAGTAATTATTTTTATAAATAAAGGCCCTATTACTAAGTTTAGAGGGTTTAGTTATAAATATTATTAAATTAGGTAGTTTTTATACTTAGGTAGAGGTCTCCTATATTCTAAATTAGCTAATAATTCTCTAAATAAAGACTTTTTATACCTCTTTTTTATAATTAACTTAGAAAATTATTATAAGTCTTTAGAATAATTTTATAAGTTTATTAAAAAGCTTTAAGAAATAGTAATAAATTATTTTCCTAAATATTAAATCTTAAGCTATATTAATATTAAGATATAAAATAATAAAGAGTAATATATTCTATTTTAATTTATTAATTAAAATATTATAGATAAATTTATTATATAAAATTTAAGACTAATAAATATTTAAATACTATTTATTTTAATTACTATTTAGTTTAATTTATTAATTATAAATTTTCCTATTATATTATAATTATAAAAATAAATTATTTAATTTTATTTAAATTTTAAAATTTCTTTTTATAATATTAAGTAGATAAAGGCCCTATTATATTATTTATTATTTACTCTATTATAATAAAGTTATTTATAATATAAGTAAACTTATAATACTTAATTAATAGGATAATAATATAGATATTATTACTATTACTTATATAATAGGTCTTTAGATTATTATTTCTAATATATAACCTATTATTTATATTATAATATTAGGATATACTAATAGTTTTATATAAGAAAATAATAAAGGAGGATATAATAGGAATTTATCTTTTAGTATTATAATATTTTTTAAATCCTCTAATATAAGGGAGTTAGATTAAATATATCTTATTTAATTAAGACCTTAATATATAATATAATTAGTAAAGGTAGTAGAATAAATTCCTCCCTAAGTAAAGGCTTTAAGTTTAATTTACCTAATAACTATTTCTAAGAAAAGAAATTAAAATACTAAGTAGACTTATTATTATTAAGAAGTTAATACCTAAGGACTTAGACTCTACTCTTAATACTCTAAGCCTCTCTCCTCCTAATTATAAAATAATTATCTATAAGATTATATTTTTTAAGCCTAGTATTATTAAAATACTCTATAATATTAAGGTAAATAAGGAGAATATAGGTATTTTAATAATCTTAAATAATAAAAAATCTAATATAATAATTAGGAGTTTATCTAAAAGCTTACTAAGATACTTAGTAATAATATTAAGTTTAAATAAAAAATAATTAATAAGAATATTAATAAGATCCTTAACTAATTTAAGAAGTAGAATATTCTTATATTTAATATTATAATTATCTCTTATAATAAGAAGGTAAATAATATATATATAATATATAAGAGTAATAAGGAATATAAAATATTCTAAATATTTAATAGGTATTATAAGGTACTTAGAAAGAAGAATATAGGTTATACTAATTAGTATTAGTTAGAAATACTTTAAAGGAAATTATTAGGGAATTAACTATAATAAGGAGTAAACTTTTAAAAATTAAACTAATAATTTACCTTAAATAAATAAAGTATTAAAATTACTAAAGCTTAGTAAAAATTCTTTTTATTTTTTTTATTTAGATATAAAAAAAGATAAAATAATATTTAAATATAGAAAAAGGTTATATAATATTTAAATATAATATTTAAATATTATATAAGATATAAAAATAAATATTACTTAATTATATTCTACTAATACTAAGTTAACTAATACTTTAATAATATATATTATACTATATTTATAATATATAAAATAATAATTATATATTAAAAAATTATTAAGTTTTAATTTTAATTAATTATATAGGTTTAATAGCTATTAAATATTATTTAAACTTATAAGTTAAGGGCTCTAAAGTCTTTTATATATTAGTAAAAGTTAACTAATACTATTAGTCTTATTATTTTAAAAGCTTCTTATAAAATATAAAGTAGTAGAGATTAAAGGTATTAAGAATACTTTTTAATACTATATAGTTCTATTTATATATTAGAGATAAGTAGACTATAATTTAGAGATATTAATATATTAGGTAGTACTAATATACTAAGACTCTAAGCTAGATTATTATCTTCTTAGAAAATCTAACTTTAATTTAATAGATTATAGTAAAAACTCTATATTTTACTATATTAATAGTAGTAAACTTAAGTATCTATTACTTAGTATTAAAGAGTAAATTAGGAAATCTAATTTAATTAATAAAGTTGAGAGCCTAAATAATATAATTAAGTTAAATCCTTATAGTATAGAGCTATATAATATTAGAGATAAATTTTAGTTTATTAATTATAATAATAAGATAAGACTTATATAAGTTATATTACCTATACTTAGATTTAGTAGTACCTTATATTCTTAGAGTATTCTTAATATAATATTTACTTTATAAATAAGATTACTAATAGGTATAGTAATATACTTTAATTAATTAAAGATTAGGTATACTTTATATTATAAAAATAGTTATATAATATAGTAGTAGAGGGAGAATTTCCTCTATATATTCTTAGTTTATATTATAAAGGTAATATAATTTAGATTATATTAGAAGGAATAGATATTAAACTACTAGATATTAATATAAAGAGGAGTAAATATTATTATTATCTTATTAAGAATAAGGCCTACTATAATAGTAGAATTTAAGTTAGAAGTTATATTAGTCTTAAGTATTATTATATTATAAGGGAGAGAATTAGAATTTTAAGAATAATATATAAATATTATAATTTAAGATTTAAGGGTAATATTATTTTAAGTATAATAAATATATAGTTAGGACTTATTAATTAGGTAAGAAGTTAATAACTAATACTATAAATAGGGGAAGAAATTCTTAAGTATAAATGAGGATATTAAACTAATAAAGGTCTTTAAAGTTAATATTTAATTATAATACTTAAGGTTAAACTAATATATTAGGGGAAAAGGTTATAGAGCTTAGATAGTAATATTATCCTTATATATATTAAATATAATATATAAAGAAAATAAAATAAAAGAATATTAAGAATAGTTTATTTCTATTATAAAGAAGATAAAGTTATTTTATTAGTTAATATTATAATAAGTATAAAAATATTATACTCCTTATAAGTAAATAGTATATCTTCTTACTTATTATATATACTACTAATATTAATAGTAGAAAGTATAACTCTAATAAGGTTACCTTTATAGTTATTATATAGTATTAATTATAACCCTTAAGCCTAAGGATAATATATTACCCTCTATAACCTATAGGTATATATAATACTAAGGAGAAGCTACTTATATATAGTAAGGTAATAGTAATATTAATTAATTAGGTAAATAAGGTTATAAAAGAAAAGAAGATTAAGGATAAGGGCTAATATATAGTTATAATTATAGAGATTTAAGAGTACTTAAATAAGGTTATAAACTTATAAAAGGACTTATATAAGAAGCTAGATAAGCTTAAGAAGAAGGAGGTAAAGAAGATTATAAGAGAGAATATTTATATAGGCTTTAATAGCTTATATATAATTAAGTTAATCCTATTATTATTATTAACTAATAATAAGGATAATATTAAGGTTAAGTTTTTAAACTCTAATTTTAATATACTAGAGGTTAGTAATAATAACTCTTTAATAAATTTAAAAGAGGATAATAATAAGAAGGTTAAGGCCTTATTTATAACTAAGTAGTTTACTAAGATTAAGATAGGCTTTTATAGTAAGTTTTTATTATTTTTAGGTAGGTACTTAGATATCCTCTAAGAGAAGGAAATAAATAACCTACTTATTAAAGCCTTTAATATATAACTTAGTAATTAAAATTAATTTACCTAATAGTATATATATTAGTCTCTACTCCTATAATATTATTATATCTTAAGTTAAGAATAATATTAACCTATTTTTTAAGTATATTATAATTAAGGGCTATTAAGTATAAAATATCTTTATTAAAAATATATAGAATATTTATCTTAATATTAAAACTTATATTATTAAGATTATAAAGAAGTATATAATATTTAATTTAAGTCTAATTAAGGATAAGGATATTAAGTAAATTTAACTATATATAATAGAGCTTAGTATAATTATTAATATCTTAGTACTACTTATAAATAGTTAGAATCTAGAGGTTTAGAAGATATATAAGATTTATAAGGATTTTAGCCCTAAGATAAAGAAAATACTTAGGAATAATAGCTTAGACTAAGTAAATAAGATATTAAGTAATATAAAGGTAAATAAGGTAAAGGAACTAATAGGCTTATTTAATAAGGCTAATATTCTAAGCTTTAAATAGGAGATTATTAATATTATAATAAGTTAAAATAAGATAAAATAAAAGTAATTTTAGGATTAGAGGAAAGTAATAATATTAGAGTTATAATATATAAATAATTCTAAATAAATAGTAGATAGAGGTTATAATTCTTATTTAATTTCTATATAAAATATTATATAAGTAGTATATATTATTTAAAATATTATTATCTAAGTAGTTATTAGATTATATTATATTTTAAGAAAATATAAGACTTTAAACCTATAATTACTAATTCTTAGCCTATTTCCTAAGAATATTTAATTATATTTATTTAGTTATAATCCTTATTTTCTTCTTAGTTTTTATTATTATTATTATTATTATCTATTATATAATAGTTCTTAATATTTTTAAGACCTTCTAGCCTTATTTCTATTATAAAGACTTTAAAATATATAAATAGCTATAATATATTATTAATATATTTTTTAATTTCTAATATATTATTAAATATAAGCTTTATTAATTTTATATCTAGTTTTTAAGCTCTAATACCTTTAATACTTAGAATAATATTATTCTAATAGTAATACTAAGAGTTATAATATATACTTCTTAGCTTTTAGAGCTTCTATACTATCTTATAGGCTTCTTAGTTTATTATTTTTATAGTAGTAAAAGTACTTATATACTTATACTTATATTTAATATTATTTTATAAATATAAATTTAGGTTTCCCTCTAACTCTAAGGGTTTTAATATTTAGTTAGAAGTAATAGAATTAGTATTATCTTTATTATTATTATTAATCTTTTTAAACCTAATATTAATAGTTTTAAATTTAAATATTAAATTTTTAAAAAGATTATTTTTATTATTATTTATCTACTCTTTTTTTAATATATTTAGCCCCCTATTTATATTAAGAGTATTTAACTTTAGCCTAATTTAAAAAACCTCTATTTACTAATTAGTAATAGTTTTTTTTTTATTTAAAAAAACCTTTAGAATAATATTTATATATTATATATTAAAATATAAATAATATATTTCTTTTAACTCCTTATATATAAAAGTATTATTAAAGTTTAGTAAACTAATTATATATCTCTTCTTTTAGATATAATAGGTAATTTACTTCCTATTAATTAACTCTTTAATCCCCTAAAATAGCCTATCTTTAGGCCTAATATAAAAATATATAAAAATAATATATAAATCTTTATATTTTTTATTCCTAAAGATAGCTTTAATATATCTATTTATATTCTCCTTTAGAAGAAATTAGTTATTTAGTTACTTAAAGTCTATTTCCTTAAGCTTCTTACCTTTTAGTATTAAGTTATTAAGCTATATAATATATAAGTTTATAATATTACCTAACTTAAGGACCTCTATTAGAGGAATTTTACCCTTCTTACCCTTTAATATAGCTACTAATAGCCTATTAATTTAGTTACTTTTAATAACCTTAATATCTTTAAAATAATTAATAGTTAAAAAGCCCTATAATTTTTATATCTCCCTCTTCTAATTATTCTTTATAAATTTCTCTCTTATCTTAGTTATATTATCTTTAATTTATTTTTCTTTATATTCCTTAGATTTATTTAGAAAAATCTAATTTACTTTTCCTTCTAGTTATTATTACTTTATAAGGATTTATTTCTAATAATATTTATTCTTCTTCTTAGCTAATTAGATAATATTTAATAATTTATAATTAAACTACTTTATATTATTTAGATTTAATATTTAATTATAAAATATAAAGTTAGATTTATTTAAATTAGGAGGTATAAAATTAGTTATTTTAACCTTATACTATAAAGTTATATTTAAAAAATAATTCTTAAAGTAATATCTTATATCTTTTATATTCTTCTTATAAGTATTAAGGTCCTATTTCTATTAAAAATACTTAATATAGTTAACTAATTAAGTAATATTAACTTTTAAATAAACTATATTACCCTTTTACTTATTATAAGTTTTATATATTTATTAAAATTATTATATATAAACTTCTAATATATCCTAAGCTTCTTAAATATTTTTATCTTACTTTATAGTTTTTAAATAAATAACCTTACTTTTAAATAATAGTTAGACTCTTATATTAGAAGAGCTATTATAAAACTATTAAATATTATTATATATTTATTATTATTATCTATTCTAAGATATATTTATATATATTTCCTCCTTTTAGTACCTCCTAAAGCTAATATACTAAGATCTTTTAGCTTACTTCTAAGCTTATATTATAATCTTCTTCTATTATCTTTCCTTTTATATTACCTTATTTTCTTAGTATATATAAATATTATTTAACTAATATTTTAAAAAGCTATAATAAATATTTATTATTATATTTTTATTTATAATATTATTTCTATTTATAAAATATATCTTAAATTTTTAGGCTTAGAGCCTATTTATAAAGGCTACCTTACTACTAATATCTTTAAAAATAGTAGTATTAAAACTAAAATTAAAAGTAGTATTATTTTATTTATTATACTTCTACCTCTTATAAGGTTATTAACTTTTAACTACTTTATAAGGCTAAGATAAGTTTATAATTTTAAAGAGGCTAGTTTTCCTCTTATAGTAAGGAGTCCTAAGTTCTTTAAAAATTATTTACTAAGGAATAAGTATATTAAAAGATTTTATATTAACTTAACTCTATTTTTTTATTAAATTCTACTCTTTTTTTAGCTTATATTTATATTTCTTTAATTTCTTTATTAGGCTAAATTTCTCCTCTAAGTTAATATTAAGGATTTAAGAGTTTATATTATTAACTAACTACTCTTTATATTAAATTATTATATATTTATTCTATTAAGCCTTAAATCTCCTATTTTATTAAAATCTTATAATACTAATATTATTTATATAATATTTATAATTAAATTAAAAGTTACTAAAAGTTAGCTTTAAGGACTTAAAGTTAAATATAAAAGTAAAAGCTAAGAATATTAACTAAATTTTACTAAGTTTATATTAAGAAGTTAAAAGATTATTAGAAGTATTTTTCTACTTCCTATTATAAGTAAATATAGTAGTTAAATTATCTAATAAATTATTATCTTTATCCTTTTAATTTCTTAGGCTTAAGTTATTAGAATTAATAGAGTTAAATTCTATTTATATAATAATATCTATCTATTATATATTTAAACTAAACTTTTTAGAGTTAGTTATATTTAATCTAACTAAAATTAAGAACTTATTCTTTAGCTTTACTTTTAGCCTTAGAGAAGTATAATTAGATAAATATAAGTTATCTACTAAAATTAGATTTATTAGCTCTTAAGAGAATATATTAATATTATTTAATATTAAATTAATTATAATATTTATTTAACTAAGAAATTACTAAGGTAATATATTATTAGTAGTTAGGTTTCTATATTATAGTCTTAACTTATTAGGGTAGATAAATAAAGATAGCTTTTAAATAAAATTAAAGGATAATAAGTTTAATATTAGCTTAATATATACTAACTTATAAAGTTAAATTAAATAATACTTTAAGTTTAAGTAGATTAAGAGAAGTTATAAATTAAGAAGAGAATAGTCTACTTATTCTACCTTTTAAAATATCTTTATAAATAATAGTTACTTATAAATATATACTTAATAATTTATAAAACTATAAATATATTAATTCTATTTTATAATAAAGAAATAATAAAACTAATAAATATATATAATAAATAGAGAAAGTAAAGTTTAAATATTTTTAAAACTTTATAATAAATTTAAGAGAAGGATAAAGAATTAAAAATATTAATTTTAATAAAAAAACTATAAATAAATTACTACTAATATTAAATATTATAGTTAATACTAGGTATAAACTTAAAATAGTTCCTTTTATAATTTATATTTTTAAAAATATATAATTAGGCTTCTTCTATATATTTATAATCTTTATATAGCTCCTATAGAGGACCTTATAGGGAGTTATTTTCTTAAGAAGAACCTTTTTTTAAAAAGAAGAGGAGGTTTAAGATAAAGTAAGTAGGTAAAATCTAATAAATACTCTTAAAATATACCTTATTAACTTTAAATATACTTTATTAGTTTAATTAAGATAATTTAGGAGTATTAGTAATATAAGTATCTTCTTTTTAATAGTTAATATATTATCTTAAAGCTTATAATTTATATTTTAATTTAATAATAATTTATAATTTCTTAAATAATAACTAATTTTCTTATTTATAACTATTATAACTTTAAACCTTTATTTTTAAAAAAAATAAAAAAGTAAAATAAAACTAAGTTATATTTTAGTAATTTTAAATTTATTAGTTAAACTCCTATAATAGTTTTAAATTTATTACTATTTTTTATAAAGTAAATATTTAAACTCTAATAACTCCTTCTTATAGTTAGCTTTAATTATATAGTTACTCTAATATTAATACTAATATATTATATAATCTAAATCCTCTATTTTAAGTACCTTATAATACTTATAAATTAAGTTTTTCTTATTCTTAGTCTTCTTATATATTAGATATATCTTATTATCCTTTATTTTATAAGAGGTAATTATAACTCTAAGTATTATATTAGGGCTCTCCTTTAATATCTCTATTATCTTAATATTAGTTATAATATTAATATTAATATTAAATTCTATATTATTATTATTTATATTAATAAACTTTTAAATATTTACCTATATATTATATTAGTAGTTTTATTATAAAACTATAAAAATATTTATATTATCCTTATTTTTATTCTTATTATAAAGGATATTAAGAATAGTAGTATTAATAATTTTAAGCTTAAATATATAAATAGCTAAGTTCTTAGGGCTAGATCCTATTATTATAAGGAATTTAATTCCTTCCTTTTTAGTTATTTCTTTTCTATAAAATAGTTATTAGAAAAGTTAAACTTAAAGCCTTTAATATAAATAAATAAACTCTACTACCTTAGTTAATTATATTATATATTAATATCTTAATTAAGTAAAATATATTTATCTTACCTCTCTTATATTCTAATAATAAATAAAAATAATAATTAAAGATTATTTTTAAAATATAATAGCTTTAATTTTATTAATAAATATATTTATACTTATTTTATAATAATATATTAGATTTAAAATAAAATAAATTATATATTAATAATTTTTAGTTTCTTAAATATTAGCTAATTCTCCTATTTATAATTAATAAAGCTTAAAACCCTTATTTTTAAAAAGAATAGAAGATTTAATAAGGCTAAGTTATATTTTATATAAATATATTAACTAAGTTTTTATAATAGTCTTAAATTTACTATTTTTTTTTATAAGGAGTATACTTAAGCTCTAATAACTCCTTTTTATAACTAATTTTATTTATATATCTATATTAATATTAGTACTAATATATTATATAACCTAAATTTTATATTTTAAGTACCTTATAATACTTATAAATTAAGTTTCTCTTATTCCTAATATAATAGTTATATATAGGTAAATATATATATTAGTTATAGCTAAGCTAAATCTAATAAAGAAAAGGAGAAAAAATAGGAGTTTAAGCTTTTTAGCCTATAAACCTCTTAAAAAACTCTAAAAACCCTATTTATTTAATACTACTAAATTTATTATATTAATAGGCTATATCTATAATATTCCCCCCCCCTTCCCTCTTAATATACTTAGGTTACCTAGTTGCTTATAACTCTTTTTATTTTAAATTCTAAATAAATTCTTCCTAACTTTCTAATACTTACCTCTCTTATACCTAATAAAAAAACTATAAAAATAATTATAGGAATTTCTACTAACTACTAAGTTTTTATACTAAAAAGCTTAAAAATTAAAGAAACTTATAACCTACTATTAATTAATTTATTTATTATTATATTTAAGCTTATTATTTACTTTATTAAGAATAAAGATTAGATAAGAATTATTATTTTTTAGTTATAATCCTTAATTTTCTAACTAAAAGATAGGAAGAAACCTTTAAATATTTTATATATATTTCTAATAATTATACTTATAAGATTACTTATAATATAAATAATAAGGTTCTTAAGGCCTATAAGAACTATTATAGGGATTACTATAAGTTTTCCTAATTTCTATAGTTTTTAATTTAAAAATTTAATTAAAAATAATAATTTATAATATAACCCCTCCTATTATTATAAAGTACTAAGAGTACCTTATTTCTTATAATATTAAAGAGACTAATATCTATAAGATATACCTATAATTTATTACTTTTATACTTTTTAGATTAGAAATCTAACTTTCTAATAAAATACTTATTTTAAGTACCTCTATAATACCTATTATATTATACTTAACTATAAGAAGAATAATATCTTTCTTTTATAAGTTTAAACTCCCCTTTTTCTATAATAATTTCTTAGTTAAAGATCTTAAAAATAATAGTTATATTCTAATTATCTTCTCTAATCCTATTATCTAATATACTAATACTTTTTAGTAAAACTTTAATATTAGTTTTTTTATCTAAGTTTCTAAAGGTCTTAATTTAAAAGTTAAAAGTTATAAAAATTAGAAAAAATAATATAATTTCTATAATTATTAACTAAGAGTCTCCTATAGATTAGCTTAGACTCCCCTAAAATTAAAAAGACTTTATTATAAATAGGTAAATACCTACCTCTAACTATTCTCCTAGTTCTTATAATATTTATAGTTTCTAATATAATTTCTATAGAATTTCCTTTAATTTCTATAAAATCTTACTAAAACCTTATATACTACTTATATAATATTCCTTTTTTTCTCTCTCTTTCTCTACCCCCCTTCTATATTCTTTCCTTCCTCTATAGGATATACTACCCCTATTTCTACCTTCTCTACTTATATTCTTAAATTAATATTTATATCTTCTAATATAATAATTTCCTAGTTATATATAATATTAATATTAGATTTTTATCTAATATTTACTATTATAGTATTTATAAGTATTATATAGTCTATTATAAATAAATAGGCTTTTATATTTCCTCTTAAAGGCTTCCTAAATAATAAATTTTTTATAGTTTATTAGGGGTTCTTATATAAATTCCCTATATTTTATCTATTTTACTAAGACTTCTCTTTTTTTTCTATACCCCCTTTTCTTAGTTTTAGTATAAAAAATACCTTTTATTAAATACTCTAGAGTCCCCTTAGTAATTACTATTAGTAGTTAATAATCCTCTATTAATTAATTAGAGAATAAATTAATTATAATATATCTTAGTAATTTTATATATATCTTAGTATATCTTTTATTAAGAAATCCTAGGATTTTAGTAACTAATAGTAATATTATATATTTTACTAAATATATAATATTATAACCTCCTCCTATTAAATAAATATTCCTATTTTTATATTATTACTACTATATTTACTTAATATAGATTTATAATTTATTATAGTTTTTCTATAAATACCTAATCTTAAACTTTAATAGGAGAATAAGGGTATTACTCCTCCTTTACTTCTATAAATATTAATATTACTAAATTAATAATATATTTATATATTATAAAGAATACTAATATATTAATAATAGTATTCTACTAGTTATTAAGGGCTATCTATATTATAAGAATTTATTTTACCTAATCTTTCTAATTCTAACTAATAAAAGCCACTAAGTATACCTTAATCTCCTAATTTATTCTCTTTAGACCACCATCTATCTTTAAATAATATATTATATTTAGATATTATTTAATTAAGAAAAGGTAATAAAAGTATCTTTAAAATTAGCTTACTTAATTAGGGCTATAATTAGAAATTATTATTTTTAATTAATTATAATACCTTACCTAATATTATAAGAAGTATTTTATATATACCTTAATATTTATAGAGATTATAGGTTTTAAGATAATCTCCTTACTTAAATAGTTATAAATTACCTATAGGTACTTATAACCTATTAATAATAGTAAATTAATAATAAAGTTTATAATAATTTCCTTATAGTAGTAGTTAAGAATTAATATTAGCTTTAAGAAGTCCTTCTATATTTCTTTCTATACCTTTATTTACTTATAAATATTATATTTTTAAAGGAATTACTAAGTATATTAGTATAATAATAGCTAATTAAAAATTAACTAAGAGTAGAAATTATATTATTTCTCTTAGGGTACTTATTAACCTTAGAATTATAAAGCTTTTAAATAATTCTTATTTATAGTATATTAGATTTTAGTATTTCTAATATAACTTTCTTATACTTTTCTTCTAATATAATTAGTATACCTAAAATTTAAAAATAGTTCTAATACCTTAGAAGTTCTTTATTATTAATTTAGATTTCCTTATAATATAATATAAAATATACTTTATTACTTATAAGCTATAATTATTCTAAAATTACTAAGAACTCTACTTAAAGAATAATATAAGTATATACTAGCTTATTATATCTTTTAACTTCTATTTTAAATTATATAATTCCCACTATAAGGGCCTTAAATATATTAAATATAGTACCTTTAATACCTTAAGGCTCTATTAGTTATACTAATAGTCCTATATATTAAGTTATATTTTTATTAATTATAAAGAAGTAGTTATAACCCTTATTTATTAAGGTAATTTTCTAATTAATTTTATTAATTACTATATAAATAAAAGTAAATTCTAATTTTATTACCTAAAGGACTAGCTAGTTATAATAACTCCTATTATAATCTAAGGTCTAACTTTCCCTTAGAGTAGATCTTTTTCTAATTCTAACTATTTAGTTTCCTATTTATATTCTTTTACTAAATTAAGTTAAATAACCTAAAGGGTAGATATAATTAAATTAAGATATAAATAGTAAGTATATTTACTATAAATAGGGTTATTTTCTTATTATATTAAGGTATAATAAACTATATATATAATTTACTAATTTTAAAGTAGGTTAAATTATAGGGCTTATAACTTAATAGTAGAATATAGAATTATTAATCTTAAGGTTCTAAGTTTAACCCCTAGTAAGCCCATTTTTTTTAGCCCTTTTTTATATTTTTATATCCCTATATATATAAGGGTTAGAATTAGGAAGCCTAATAATAGAGTTATTATTTTTTTAACCCCCTTTTTAACCTATTTATATTTAAAGATATTATTTTATATATATTAACTAAGTTAATTTATTATTAAATAGGGTTAGAGTATATAGTATTATACTATTATATATATATATATAGAGAGATAAGAGTTATATATAATTAATCTTATTAATATAAATAAAATAATAAATAAAATATATATATATATATATAGAAAGAAATAAGTAATTTTATTTTATAAGAATTATAATAATCTCTTATTATTATAAATTCTCTTATTAAGAAGGATAAAAGGCCTATAGAAAGATATTAAAATAGTAAATATTAGAGAGCCTACTACCTTTAATAAGGATAAAGAAGATAAGGAAGATAAGGAGAATAAGGAAAATAAAGGAAAAGAATAAAAAGATAGAAAAGAAGAATAAGGAGAATAAGAAGATATTATAATATTAAGTATTATCTATATAACCCTATCTAGGCCCTTAAAATAGTAAGTATTAAAGAGCCTACCACCTTTAATAAGGATGAAGAAGATAAAGAATAGTAGAAGATAAAGAAGATAAAGAAGAAGAATAAGAAGAATAAGAAGATAGAGAAGATAAAGAAGATAAATAAGAAGAATAAGAAGAATAAGAAGAATAATAAAAATAAAAAGATATTATAACCCTAGGTATTACCTATATAACCCTAGGTCCTTAAAAAAGTAAGTATTAAAGGGCCTACCACCCTAAGTAAAGCTACCTAAGTCCCTAAAATAATAAGTACTAAAGGGCCTACTATTCTAAATAAGGCTTAGACTAAATTCTTAGATATTATAAAAAGAAAGAAAAAGAAGATAAATAAGAAGAATAAAAAGAATAAGAAGAATAAAAAGAATAAAAAGATATTATAATTCTAAGTATTACTTATATAATCCTAGATTCTTAAAATAGTAAGTACTAAAGGGCCTACTACCTTAAATAAAAATAAAAAGGAAAGGAAGATAAAGAAGATAAAAAAGAAAAATAAGAAGATATTATAACTTTAAGAGTTATTTATATAACTATAGGTCTTTAAAATAATAAGTATTAAAGGGCCTATTATTCTAACTAAGATTTAAACTAAATTCTTAGATATTATAAAGAAATATAAAGAAAAAAAAAAATAAAAAGAATATAATAAGGAAATATAATAAAGTATATTATAAATAAAGAATAGACTATATCTTAAGCTTTTAATATTACTTATATAGTTATAATTAGTATATTTACCTTATTATAAATAGTTTATAGTAACTAAACCCTATTAGGTTTATATTTTTACTTTTATTTTATATTTACCTTCTCTTTTATTCTTATTTTTATATTAAGCCTTAATATAATATAAATCTTATTATTATTTTAGATATAATATTAAAGAATAGTTATTAATTTATATTTAAATTTCTCTATTTTCCTCCTTTCCTATTTTTTTATTTTTTTCTTTTTATTAATAAAAGTACTAACCTTATAGTTTATACTTTAATTTAATATACTTTCATTTATTAAAAATTAAAATATTTATTTATTTATTCTAATAATAAGTAAGGTTTTATTTAAGGTTTTATAAAAAAAAATAATATTACTTAGAATATTTACCTTTATCCTTTACTATCTTCCCTATTAGACCTAGTTTTAATTATATAGTACCTATTAATTTATTTAAAAATAACTATAAGTTATAAGAGGATATCTAATAATATAATTTAGAGAATACCTTAAAAGTAGATAAAGGTTTATTAAGGTAAATAAAGATATATAAATAGAGGAGGGGGCTTTTAAGGTTTATTAATAGAATTTAGTATAAAATTAGTATTTAACTTATTATATAATAGTTTAAATTTTAAAGGGCCTTAGGATTTTATATATAAGAATATTTTAACTATACTTTATTATAGAGGCCTACTAATAAGGGGTCTAGGAATAAGTAAAATAGGAATTATATTTAGTTATAATAAAAGGTTAAATTTAAAACCCCTAGTTTCTTCTTTAATTATTAATAATAACCTATATTTATATTAAAAATAAGTACTTATAGATATTTAGGGGCTTAATAAGGGTATATATTCTATTAGTTATTTAATTAGATACCTTAATATAAAAGAGAAAAAGAGGGATAAAGAGAGAAGAGCTTTATAAGAATAACTTAAAAGAATATATTCTAATTAGAATAAATAGAATATAAATAAATAAGAGAGAAGTTAATTATTAAACTAAAGTAGTCTTAAGTAATATAAGGTTAGGGGTCCCTTTTTATACCCTCTTCCTTTTAAAGACTTCTTCTCTATACCCCTAAATAAATAATATTTACCTATATAAATATAAAGTTAAAATATATAAATATATATAGGTTATATTATTATAGTATTAAAGAAATAGATACTAATATAAGAGAATAGTAAAAAGAATAGGTAGGGGAGAATAAGATAAAACTAAGAAAAATATTTTAATTAGTAGCTATTATAAAAAGAGAAATATATATAATAACTATAAATATTATCTTATTCTTATAAGTCTTATTTTATATTATTACTAATATTCTAATATTTATTATAATTTATTAATTAGGTAAAAAACTTAAAAATAGTTTTTTCTCTATTAAAAATTAAACTTTAATCTTTACTATTTTTTAGTTTATATTATATACTAACTTACTTAACTATAATACTACTAAATAAAGGTACTATAAAGGTACTATAGTTAATATTAATATTAGGTAGTTAGTATATCTTATATAAAGTTATTAATTTATAAGGTTAAAGTAAATATACTAGAATTAATATATAAAAGCCCTAGTTACTATAATTATCTCTTTTCTAAATTATTATTTTAAATATATAGGCTTTTACTTATAAATATATATATAGGCTTATACCTTTATTATTTATTAGCTATAAATAAACTAAGAATTTTAAATTAAATTTCTACTTAGTATTATATTAATATTATAATATTATAAATTAATTAAAAGACTTCTTATAATAGAGGTAATTATTATTATCTTAGAGATTAAAGAAAAGATATAAATACTTAATATAATATAGATATTAATTTAATCTAAAAAAATATAGTTTTATAAACTACTTAGAAATAAAATAACTTCTATAATATAACCTCTAGTACTAATATATTACTATAGAATAATATTATATATTTTAGTTTATAATAATTTAAGAATTACTAAGGTACTTAAGATAGTTATATCTTAATATATTACCTAAGGGTATTTACTAATAGCCTAATTTTTTATTTTTAATAATTAATTCTACTTTAACTAATATTAAAGTTTTAAGAAGAATATTTATATTTAATATTAAGGGTAATAAATCTACTAATATTATTACCTTCTAAGTTAGTTTTTAATTATAGGTATATTTAAATAATATTATAAAGCTTTAAAATTATATTATAAAAAATATTTAATATAATTATAAATACTATTAATTAATATTAATTAGTATATTATACTATTAACTATAATATAATTATAATATTTTTATCTTAATTTATTTATATTTTAAAAGTTATTTCTATTTTTTTAAATAATAAAATATATTTAAATAATAAATATTTAAAGTTTATAATAAAGTAATAAAATAAAATAATAATAAATAAAATATCTAAAGGGGGCTTTAAGGAGATAATTAATTATATTAAGTAGATAGTAAATTAATTAGTATTCTAATAGCTTACCTCACCTATATTTAAATTACTATATTTTAATAGGCTAACTTCTATTAGTATAAGGTTAGGAAGTAAAAAGAATATTAAAAATAAAAAAATATAAAAAAGTAGAAGTTTTAAGATAAAGATATAAAATATTTATTATTATTAGTATTTATTATTATATATTCTAAGATTTTTTATTATTATATTTAAAAGATATATTATTTCTTTAAAAGTTATATTTATTATTATAAACTTAATAAATATTTTTATTATATTTACTAATATATTATTTAATATATTCTAAAAAGAATATTAGTAACTCTTTAAGCCTAATAATAATTAAGATTATCTAATTATATTAGAAAATAAGATATCTAAGTAAATAAAGGGTTAAATAGGAATAATAATTAAGTAGCTTATAAGTAATACTACCTTAGTTATTAAGGGTAACTTTATAAAATATTAGATAGTAGAGTTAAAGATAAATTTATTAGATTTAGTAACTCTCCTAAATATAATTATATTTTAACTCTTTATATTAAATATAAACTTTATATAATATAAGGTTATTATAATAACTATAGTTATTATATTAATATATAAAACTAATTAATTTAAAAAGAGGCCTATAAATTTATTAAAGGATTTTAAAAGTCTTATTATTATATTATTAATAAGGAAGTTAGATTAAATTAAATAATCTCTTAATTAAAAGCTTATATAGAAATTTTAACTTCTAACTTAGAAGAGATATACTTCTAATTATTTTTTATTATTATCCTCCTTATTATTATTATTTAGAATATAATCTTTCTCCTAAGATACCTTATATTTATTTCTACTAGCCTCTTAGTTATAAAGTTATTTTAATAGTATATTATCCTATTTTTTTTATATAAATTTTATTAGAAAGATATTAACTTAAATAAATATTAATAAATATAAATCTTTATTATATTTAATTTTTACTCTTATAGTTTATACTTAAATATAATTATAATTCTTAAACTTATTATAATTTTAATTATATTTATACTTAGTAGTAATATAGTAGATATAATTTATATATTTTTTAATATAAATACCTAAATAAGAAATATAGTAGAAGAAGAAATAATTAATATAAATATTATTATCTATATTATTAGATTTCTTAAATAAGTAAATTATCCTAATATACTATTTAATATAGTAGAAATAAGGAGAAGTATTATAATAACCTTAGAATATAACTAAAAGGGTATTAAATTAGACTAATTAGTTAATTATATTAAAAAAATATTTACTAAAAGTAATAATATTAATAATATATATAAGAATATATTAGTAAAGCTTCCTAAATTAAAGTATTTAATAAATAAATTTTATATTTTTTAAATTAATATTATTTATAAAATTAATTAAGGCTTATATATTATTAAGAATTTAAATATAATAAAAGGAGAATTTATAAATATTAAGCTTATAAATTAAGAGAGCTTATAAAACCTTCTTCTAATTAATATTAAAGGGTATATATTTTATATTAGATAAAGGGAGGATACTTAAGAACTATATAAAATATTACCCTTTATATAGTTTTATAAACTTCTAAGAAGAAGGAAATATAATTTAGTTAGAATTAGGAGAAGTTATAATATATACTAAAAAAGGAAAAAGTAGAATATAAACTAAGTAGAATAATAATTATTAATAAAGAGAGGGTTATTAAATAAAGAAATATAATCTACCTAACTTAATAATAAGAGGTTATATAAAATAAGTATATAGGCTATAAGGGTTATAAAAGATAAAAGAAGAAGAAATAATTATTTACTTAGCCTTATTTATTACTAATAAAAAATAATTATAATTTAGTCTTTTAAGTAAATAAGCCCCTTTTACTACTATTAGGTAAATATAAAATATAGCTTTTTATTTACCCCTAACTTTTTACTCTACTCCTCCCTTTCCTCTACTCTATAATAATACTTATTTTTTTAATATTTATAATAACTTTATAGTTAACTAAAAGTAATATTAATATAACTTATTTAAGGATATATAAGTTTATTTATTTACTTTTAAGGTAGTTTTCTACTCTTTAATAAATTTATTATTTATTAAAGTATTAACTATTTTAATATCTAAATATTAATATTTATATTAATATTTTTATATTTATATTTCTATATATTCTTATTTAATATTTAATAAAGCCTTATAATTTAATTAGCTATATAGTAAACCCTAGGATTATAGGTTTTAATATCTTCCCTATAAAACTCTTTTTTATTATTTAATTTAATTAAATTTTATTACTTATAAGTTTATAATATTATATTCTTCTTTTAAGTATTTTAGTTTAACTAAGACTTCTAAATACTACTATAAATATAGTAGAACTTTAAGATAAATCTTAGTATATATTCTTAGCTATAGTATATTATAACCTAGAGGCTCTAAAGAAAATATAGAACTTAAGGAGCTAGTTTTCTTTATTATATTCTACTAATCTAATTAAATTATAACTACTCTACCTCTATATAACCTATATAATTAACCTATAAGTAAAAGAAGTAATTAATTACTATTTTTAAAGTCTTTAATTTAGAAATAGTAGTAAGGGTAGAATATTTAATATAGATAATTATTATTATTTTTTATATTTATATAAGCTTAAAAGTAATTTAGTTAAGGGTATAATATTTAAAACTTAGTAGTTACTTATAGGGATAAACTACTTTATCTAATATATATAAAATATAGTTTAAATAATCTAAGTACCTTTTAAAATTAGTAATATAAAGCTAATTTTAAAGCTTAATAAAATATAAGTACTAAAATATATAAATAAAAAGTAACTTATTATCTTTATAATTTAATATATATTTAATATTAATAATAATTATTCTCTCTATTAGTATAATTAGAAGTAGAAGAAGGTTTTCTTCTTAGAAATTAGTAGAAATAACCTCTAAATTCTAAAAAAGGAACTAAAGATTTTAGAAAATATAATAAATAAATTCCTAAATAGGGGAGGTAGCCCTAAAATTAAGGAAGAAATTACCTAAGTATTATATACTAAGTAACTTAGTAAAAAGTATAGAAATAACTTCCTCTTAGTTAATAACCTCTAAATATTATTACTTAAAAACTAGGAAATAATATATTAAAACTAATATTTTAATTATATTAATTAAATATATAATTTATTTTTTATCTTATATATAATATTATATTAGGATATTAAGGAAGATAAGGTTAAGAATATAATAGTTATAATTATTTATATAGAGCTTAATTAAAAAAGCTAATTATTATATTAGCTTAAGTATTCTACTATTAATAAAAACTTATTACTTTTATACTTTATATAAGATAATATAAAGAAGATAGAGGCTACTTTTTAGACTAATTCTTTATTATAAAAAGATAATATAAGGAGTCTTCTTAAGTCTTTTATAAAAAATACTATTAATTTAGTTAATTACTAATCTTATTTAATATTAATTATAGCTAAATATATTTTTATACTTAGTTATATATTAACTATTAATATTAAATAAAGTAGTATTAAAGGTTTATTAAAAATAAAACTAATATTATTTTAAAACTAGCTTTATAACTAATAGTAGAGCTAATTTAGTCCTTTATAAATATAGAGCTTAGTTATTTAAGCTAATTTAAGAATAATATTACTTAATATAATATAACTATTAATTTAATTATTAGGTCTTTTATTTCTAATAAATAAGACTATATCCTTAGATAATAAGTAAAGGAAGGTTATATTTATAAGACTATTAAACTCTTAATATTAATATTATATACCTAAGGCTAATAAAGATAATTTAGGGGTAGTTCTTAATAATATACCCTTACTATTATATCTTTAAAGAGGTATTTTATTTTAATATATTATTTTAAAAAAATATTATAAGGATCTTAAACTAAGGATATAATACTCTTTTCCTTTATCTACTAATCCTTAATACTAATACTTCTAATATAAGATATAATTTATAATTATTTAACCTAAATATAATATAAAATTTAAAGAGTAGAATTATATAATAAAGAAGGAGAACTAAGATAAAAAATATAGGGGTAACTAAGGCTTATTAAGTATTTTTAGGGGGGTTTATTAAATAGAATCTAGGACTAAATAACTATTTTTTATATTAGATAGTAAGATATAACCTATTATTATACTAAGAAATATTAGAAAAAGGAGATTACTAATTAATATTTCCACCTCCTTAGTACTTATTAGAGAAATAATAGGTTTAAATTAAAACTAATATAATATTATAATTTATATTATAGTTAAATAAATATATAAGTAGAGTTTTTTAATACTTTAACTTAAATAAAGCTAATTATATAAGATTTAAAAATTATTATAAAGTCTTTAAAAAATATAGCTATATTTATTATACCTAACTTCTACTACTAAAAGATAGTTTACTAATATATTATAGGAGCTATATAAGAACTATTATTATTTTAAGAATATAGGCCTCTAAAAAAACTATTATTCTAATAAATATTATAAGAAAGAGACTAATAACTAAGATACTAATATTATTAAGCTTTTAACTATTATATATACTTAATATATATCCTAAGCTTAAAATTATAAACTTAAATATAAGTTAAGAAGTAGTAGTTATAAGGGTAGGTATACTTATTTTTATAAATAAAAGATAAAGTTTTATATAATTAAATAAGTATTATATAAAAGTAGCCCTTATAATAAATAAGCTTAGCTATAATATTATATATATTCTTACCTAAGCTAAGGTGAATCTTATTATTATAAGAAGGTATTATAATAATATAATACTCCTTATATTATTAAAATAATTAGATAAGATATAATCCCTAGAGAATAAGGTAGAATATATACTAATAACTACTTATATAAGTCTATATTTATATATAGGTATTATATAAGGAAGGAGGTATTTAATAAAATAAAGTAAAATAAAGGGTTTTATAGCTAATTAAGGGGCCCTTATACTAATTAAATTATAATAATAATTTATAAATAAGTTATTAAAACCTAAAATAAGTATTATAAATTATTAAGCCTTAATATTAAGTATTAGTTTCTAATAACTCTAAATTTAATATAATAATAAGGTATATTTATTTATTAAAGTTAAATAAGGAGCCTTTAATTTAAAACTACTAAGCTTTTTCTTTTACTATAATTATTACTAAGCTTAATTACTACTATATCTCCTATCCTAATCTTTCTTCTTTATCTTATAGTTCTACCCCTTAAAATTAAAATTATACCTAAGTTAAATAACTATTTTATATACTTTATATTAAGGGTATTAATACTATAAATTAATAAATAAAGGTAAATAATAATACTATATTTATAGTTTAAAGTTATTATTATAGTTAAATAAAATATTATATTAGGCTAAGATATTATATTTAAAGTATAATAGTAGGAGTATTAGTTTATTAACTAAATTAATAATATCCTAATTAGGCTAAAATATAAGATATTAGCTATAAGGACCTATTACTAATAAGTATATACCTTTTCTTTATTAGCCTCTTAGAAATATTAATTTATTAATAAAAGGCTACCCTCTAAGTACCTAAATTTATAATTATATTAATTCTAGTAATATAGGCCTCTTATTAGCCTATATAAATAAACTAAGTATTTATAAAAGAAGAGATTTAATATACTCTATATAATTAACTTAAAACTTTATAGGCCTATTTTTAAATATATCCCTTATACTACCTTATTTAATATTTATTATTAATATATAGCTAAGTATAAAGGTATATATAGCTATAATAAAAACTAAGTATAATTAGTACCTAACTAAGTTACTTATATCCTCTATAAAGAGTTTTAATAAGTTTATTTTACCCTCTCTTTAAAAAAAAATATTAGATATAAATATAATATCTATTAGTCTTATATTATTTAACTTAGAGTATATTATCTACTTATTTTTACTAATAATTAGGTATTTAAGTTATTTAAATAATTTATTCTTATAGCTAAGTTCTATATAAATTATAATAATAAATATATCTTTAATTATTTCCTCCTTAATACCTTATTATAAAATTAGTTATAAAGTAAATATAAGACTATATATCTAGTTAATATAGCTAAAATATTATCTTTAATATAATATCTCCTAATTTTCTAATAAGAATATTTAGAGGTTATTAATTAATAATAAGTTATTTCTCTAACTAGCTATAAGCTACTAAATATATTATACTTAATTAACCCCTTAAATAGGCTTAAAATAACCTCCCCTCTTAAAGAATATATAAACTAATATCTCTAATACTATTAGGCCACCTAGTCTTATTTTATTATTACTTATATAAGTTTTTATAAAAAAAATTTATTTTTACTTCTAATTATACTAGTAAAAGAAATAATTATTATTTATACTAATATAATTATAAATTATAAAAATAATTAGTTACTTTTTCTATATATATTTTAATATTAATACTTTATTAAAATTTAAAGAGTAGTTATTTAAGTTAACCCTAACTATTATTTAAATAATTTATATAATATTTTATATATATTAGGTAAAGTAATTTATATTAATAAATAATTATTTAACTTTAAATACCTTATTTATAACTAAGTAACTTTTAAGCTTATATAAGTAGAGGAAATAACTATAGTTATTAGTTTTAAAAACTCCTCCCTAATAGCCTATTTTTAGTTTAAAACCTCTAAAGTAATATTTAATTATAGCCTTTATCTAATTATTAGTTATAAAGTTTATATATAAATATAAAAAATAAAACTTAATTAGGTTAATAAGGTATAATAGAGGGAACTAACTCTATAAATTTTATATTTTTTTTAAAGCCTCTAAATTATAATATATAATAGTTAAAAAGATATATTCTAACTTATCTTTTAATTTTATTATTCTTATTAATAATTAAATAAATATTAGTTAGTCCTATAAATTAAATAGTAATAAGTAAAACTAATATATTATAAGGGGATATAATAGAAAATAAATATTAAAAAGGAGAGTATATATAAGAGGAGGATCCTATATAATTACTTAGATTATAAAAGTTATTAAAAGTATAAGAAATAGGTATTTTATTATAAATATAAGGTTATTAAAGTAAAAAAATATATATATAGTTAATATAATAAATAAAGATAATATTTCTATAAATAATAGTTACTTTAAAGGCTACTAGGTAATTATAAAGTAGGTAGATATATATATAATAATTTAAATAAACTAATATATTATTATCTTAGATTATTTATAGGCTTATTACTAATATTATAAAAGTAGAAGTTATTAATACTAAGTAGGGAAATAAGTATAATAAAAATTAAAATAAGAACTAATTAGATATTTAATTTACTTAGTAATAATAAAATAATATACTTTACCTATTTTTACTCTTATTAATAATAAATAGTAGTAACTAACTTAATACTTCTATTTCTATACTATATTAACCTTCCTTTCCTATTAACTATTCTTTTTAAACTATTAACTTTAATTTAAACTAGTTTATTCTTTTTTTATCTCTTATTTTTTTCCCCCTTCCTCCTACTACTAATACTAATCTCTATATCTTATATATTTCTCTAATTCTCTCTCCTTCTTTATCTTCTATTATATTTTCCCCTAAGCCTAATAAGATTATATTTCTCTTATTTAGAAAGTATATAGAGCTAAGGAAGAATAAAAGCTTTATCTAATTCTTAAATATACTTCCTCTTACTAATATAAAGTATATACTATTAAATATAAACTAGAAGAGTACTTTATAAGCTATTTTAATCTATAAGCTTAATATAAGTAGTACTTTCCCTTATTATATTTAAAGTATTTATAACTTATAGGCTCTAATCTAAATAATAAAAAATATTAATTCCTTAAGTACTACTTTTATCTACCTTATAATATAATTTAAAAAGCTATTTTAATAAATTATTATATATAATATAAGTATTAACCCTTTTAGTAAATACTTTTTTAATATAATTAATTAAATAACCTAATTTAATATTCTCCTAGTTATATTCTAAGATTATTATAATACTATCCTCTATTCCTACTATACTAAATAATATACTAAGACTATTTATAAGTTTATAAAGTATTAGAATAATAAGGGTCTTATATATATTAACTATCTTTTCTTATACTATATTTTCTATTTAAGTATTTAATTAAAAAAATATATAAATTATATCTACTATATTACTTCTAAATATAAATATAATTTTAATAATAATAAATTTAAAAACTATTAATATATTTAAAAGAAAGCTATATAAATAAAAATATATTATTCCTAATAAAATATATATACTAATTATTATTTAAATTAATATATTTTTAATAAAACCTATATATAAAATATAAGATAATATATTATTAAAGGTATTATAGGACTAAGAGGCTATTATAAAAAAAAAAAGGCTTATTAAAAGAAGAATTATATCTCTAATAATAATAATTATAATAATAAATATAAAGTTGGGAATAGGGATAAGAACTAAAATAATTAGAGAAAGAGAAAAAAAAATAAATAATAATTAAAATTATACTTTTTAAAACTAAGTCTTATATTTTAAATATAACTTTCTATTAGATTTTAATAAGGAAAATTTATATTATCTTAATATTATATTATAAGGATATATATAAGAATTAATAGTAAAATAATAAGAATAAATAACTAATAATAATAAAATATAAAAAGAGTATAAGTAATAAATAATATATTATAAAATAAAAAATATTTATAAAATAATAGGGTAATAAATATAAGAATATATTAATAAAAAAAATAAGTATTAAAGGCTTTTAATAGGTAATTAGGTTTAACTTATATTAGTTACTTACTATATATATAATATACCTTAAGATAATAGCTTCCTCCTCTTATAACTTAAATAAATTAGACTCCTATATATATAATAGCTAAAATCCTCTATACTAAGTACTTTATAATATCTATTAAAATAATAATCTCCTAACTATAATTCCTAATAAATACTATATAACTCCTCTTACTTCTTATTATATAAGATAATTAAAATATTAGTTATAAATATACTAAAGTCTAATATTTACTAAAAAAGGTTATTAGTATTTAAGCCCTTATAATAAATATAAAGAATAATATTAGTATTATCTATATTAGCTAGTTTCTAAATAATCTTCTATTTCCTTATTAATATTAGTCTTATACTTTATATAATATTATATACTTAGTCCTTATTATCCTTCCTATTATAAATAATATAAAAAATAGTTAAGTTAGTAATTATAAACTTATATATCTAGTTAATAAGCTTCTTCTTATTAAAACCCCTATTTATATACTTAAGTATTAATAACTATAATAATATCCTATTATCTCTTATTTTTTTCTTTATTTTACTTAATTAAATTATAATTTAAACTAGCTACCTTTAATAATTATTAGTAATAAAACTCTTACCTATACTATACTAATAACCTATAACTATATTAAAAGGAATAAAATAAAACTAATTAATAAAAGTTAATCTATATAGGGAAATAGTCTTTAAGAAAAAGAGAGTATAAAAGAAACCCCTAGCTTTATATTACTTTAAACTAACTAAGTTTAATAATTAACTTCTCTCTTCTCTATTTATATTTTATATCTTCTAATTAGAATAAACTATCTTAAGTTACTACCTTAAAGCCCCTCCTTTATACTTTCTTCCTCCTTCTTTTTCCTTTCTTATACTAAGGTACCCTACTAAGTAACTAATAAAATATATATTCTTAATACCTATAAATACTTATTTTTATTATATTAATTTAAAAATAAAAAATATAATATTATATATTAATTACTTTATTTTCTTATATTTCTATTATTCTTATTATTTATTCTTTCTCCTTATTATCTTCTACCCTATTTAAAGTAAACTAAATACCTCTATCTACCTTATACTATCTATTTACTCTTTTATATTTCTTAAAATAAAAAAAGGAAATAATAACTAATAATATATTATCTCTACCCTAAGTAATAATATCTACTAATATAACTAACTTTAACCTTAAAAATATCTATTATATAAAATACCTTCTATAAGTAAGACCTATTTAAAGAAATTTACTTTATATTATTATTCTACTAATTACTATTCTAAGAAAATAAAGATATTATTATAAAAGAAATATAATAAAAAGGTTATATTAATCTTAAATAAAATATAATTTAGTAAAATATTACTTTTATAAAAAACCTATTTAATAAGTATTATATTTACCTATATCTTTCTATATTTCTAATTATTATATTATTCCTTATCTTTATTACTTTCTATCCTTTCTTATTTCTATTTATAATATATTAATATTTTAATAATATACTATAACCTAAACTAAAGTAATAATTTAAACTATAAATTATAAAGTAAAAATAAATATAACTTAAAATATTAATATTAATACTAATCTTTTTTAAACTATACTTACTTTTTTACTACCTTTAACTTAAATACTAACTATAAACTATAAGAATATTATTATATTTATATAACTATAACTATATAAATATAACTTAGGAGAATATCTAATAAACTACCCTACTAGTTTTACTAAGTAACTATTCTAATATTACTATTTTTTCTACTATTTTTTCCTATCTATAAGTTATAAATATACTTATATTTCTCTTAAGCCCCTTATTTTATATTTATATTATAATTTATTAATTTAGTAAAATATTTTAATTAAGAACCTAGAATAATATTATATTAAGTAATTTTTTAATTATACTTATTACTATTATATTTATTTTCTTAGATATAAGTACTTTAAAAAAAGAAAAAGTTATTACCTTTATATAAAAATATAACTATAATACTATCTCTTAGAATAAGATTTAATATATCTATTATAGTTTAAACCTAATAAAGTTATTATTCTTACCTAATACTTTTCCTAATTCCTTCCTTATTTCCTTTCCTAATCCCTCCTTATTCTTAATTTTAACTACTAAACTTTTAAATATTTATATATCTCTATATTCTAATTTTTACCCCCTACCTTTCTAATTCTCCCTAAAAATATTAAATCTTTAAAAATAAGTCTATAAAATAATTATACTTCTTAAAATTAGAATAACCCTATTCTAATTAAGGATCTACTTACTATAACTATTAAATACCTTAACCTATTAAAGTAGAATATTCTATAAATTACTATAAAAGTAAAGGCTATAGGAACCTAATAATTTACTAAAAATATATATTAATATATAATTATAAATCTTTCTATCTTTACTTTTTTTCCTATTTTATATTTCTACTTATTATTTACTTAATAATATTCTACTTCTTAATTATTTATTTACTCTTTTACCTATATAATATTATATTATAATTTTTCTAATATTTTACCTTTTATTTTACTATTTTACTTCTAAATATTACCTATTATTTTCTTAATATTCTTATTATAATTCTTAGTAATAATATTATTTCTATTTTAATAACCTTATAAATATTATTATTAATATTATAATTAGTCCTTCTAAGGGCCCTTCCTTTAAGTAGAATTTTATTATAAAATATAATTTCTTTATTATCTACCTAATTATAATAAATAAGCTAAAAAGTATTACCTTAACTAAAATTATAAAAATTTTAAAGAAAAACTTTAAAAAGTAATTTACTTAGAAGGCTACCTTTTATAAAATATAATATACTACCCTCCCCCCCCTAAAGATTCTTATAATAATTATATTTTTAAGTAAAAACTTAATATTTATATTATTAATAATATCTTATTTATAAAATTATTATTCCTCTACTCTAATACTATAATTAACTTCTCTAATAGCTAATACTTATAAAAGCTAAAGTAAAAAAAAGGTATTATAACTCTAAAAAAAGCTACTATATTAAGTAAAAAGTATAAAAAGGCTACTATTAATAATAATAATAAGACTCCTAAGAAGAAGTAATATATAATAACTATAAATAAGCTTACTAAGTAGAATAATAAGGAGGCTCTTAATATATAAATTAATTATAAATATAATTAGGTCTTTTCTAAGCTAAAGGTATAATAACCTATTATTTAGGGTCTTAGAAAATATAGCTAAAAAATAATAAGAGGATTATTTTCTATCTAAATAAAACTAAAAATAAAATAGTTATATATAAAAAAATATAATAGGCTTTAATTACCCCTATTATTAAAACTTATTATAAAGCTTTATAATATTATACCTAAATATTCTAAATACTTTAAAATCTTAACTAATAAAGGCTTTTATATAGGCTTATATATAATTAATAATACTCCTACTTATAGTTTTATATATAATAACTTTTATAAATAAGAAATTAATATATTATAACCTTTTAATTTAACTAACTAAGTATAACTATTTCCCCCTCTACCCTCCTCTATTTTTAACTAAAATTACCTCTAAATATTAATTAGCCTTAATTTATAAACCTTATTTTATTTACCTTCTAAGAGCTATCTTAATTATAAGGATCTATTATAAAGTAAATTAAGATAAATATATATATTATAAGTATATTTAAATAATATTTAGTTATCTTTACTTATAAGTAAACTAAATATTAATAATATTTTATTATTTAAAAAGGTTATATAATCTAATTAATAATAAAATAAGCTCTCTTAATATTATTAATATAGTTAATATAATTAAGTTTATAAATATTTTAAGGGAGGGCTAACTAAATAAGAAATAAGCTAAGCTAATTACTATTATAACCTAAAATACTATTAGTAAAGTATAGTCTAATATTAATTTAATAGAATTACTTTATATATTTTTATTATTTACTCTAATTTTTACTAATATATTTTTATAATAAAAGAAGATTATTATTAATTTAAGCTATAAAAATATAGTTAATATAAAAAGTATTTATTCTTATATTAATTCTTAGTTTAATAATAGTAGAAGTAGTAAGAACTTTAATAAAAAAGGTAATAATATTATTAGTAGTAACCCTAAAATTTATTTTACTTTCTTTATATTTTATAAATTAAATAACCTTCTTCTAATTTTATAAATTTATTAAAAATTAATATTTTAAAGGTTTACTAATACTCCTTTTATATATTTATTTCTATAATATAACTTTAGAAGCTCTAAAACTTAATTTATAAGTTATAAAGACTATAAATAAAGAAAGGTAATAATATTAATTTAAATATTATAAGTAAACTTATTAATAATACTCTATTATAACTAAAAATAAAAGATTAGCTTAAGGCTAACTTATTACTAAAATAACTAATTAATATAATACCTAACTTAATAAAGCTATATATATTACCCTATTATATTAATTTCCTACTTATTACTAAGCTCTAAAAAAGTAACTAGGTCTACTATTATTATATTTAAAAACTAATATTAAAATATTCTAAAATAGTTACTAATTATTTAGGCTAAAATATTATAAATACTAACTCTATTTATAATAAAATAAGGATTAGAATTATAATAAACTATAATTATATTATTTAAATTTTAAAATATAAAATATTAACTAACTATTTTAGTATAATAAAATAAAGAATAATAACTAATTAAGAGAAAAAAGAAATAATAAAAGGTATTTAATAAAATCTTCTAAGATACTTACTATTAAGAAGATTAATAAAAAAATAATAAATAGTAATAGTCTAAGTTATACTAATAGACAAATTACTAATAAGGTATATTATATATATAATACTAAAGTATATTACTTATATATTAGAATACTAAGATTATTAATATTTAATATTTAATTATATTTAATAGAGAATTACTAATTTTAAGATTAGTAAAAAATTAATATAAGTAAACTATATTATTAGTAACCCTATAATTTAATAAATATTATATTTATTATTAAATATTTTTACTATTAGCTACTATATATTTATATCTTAGAAATAATTAAAATCCTTAAATAAATCTAACCTATATTATTAAAGTTATATACCTAGGTAATTTATAAAGAACTCACCTAAAATTTACTTATTTATTATACTAAGTATATAATAATATTTTACTTATTCCTCTCTCTAAAAGTATATAATAAAAATATAAAGTATAATATAATTAAAATTACTAAATTTATTAGTATATTAAATTAAATATTTATTATTCCTATAGAACTAGTTTTATCTAAGGTTAAAGATAACTTCCTTATAAATATATATATTATAATTATTATCTCCTATTATTTATAATATAATTAGGGGGTATATAGGTCCTCTTAGGCTACTTAAAAGGTATAAGAAATTCTATTAAACCTTATAAAGCTAAGTAAATTCTATATCTTAGATTTAAACTTCTATACTACTAGATATAGTACTACTAAGGTTATTATAAGCTACTTAGGTTCTTAACTTAACCTAGCTAATAGCTCTAAATAAAGTAATATTAATAATAGTTATAAAGTAGGGAGATATAAAAAATATTAAAATAATATATATAATACCCTAACTAAGTAAATTCTTATATATATTAAAGATAAAATAACTATTAGGTAAAAAAAGAGTTATAAGGTCTTATATAGTTAGATAAATATTATTATTATAAAGATCCTTAAATACCTTTATAACTATTATAGTAGAAATACTATAAGAGAATATAAATTATATTATATTAATATTTACTTAATTTTTAATTCTTCTAAAGTTTATTTAAAAGAAACTAACTAAGTTATAAATTCTAATAACTTTCTCTACCTTTAAATTAAAAGTAGCCTCTATTAGGTTAAGTAAAGGCCTATAAATATTAACCCCTATAATATTAGCTAAGTTAAAGCTAAGAGGCTATATTACCTAAAATATTATAAGGACTAATAAGCCCTAAGTATAATTAAGAATTAGAATATTAATTTCTCTAATATTAAATTAAAGCTTATTAAGAAGTACTATAAACTTAGGTCCTATACTAATATTATATTTAGTTTATTAAATAGCCTCCTTATAGCTTATAAGTAGGTTTATTTAGTAATAATAATTTATTTTCTAAGTTTATAATTTAAATAGTTAGTAGAATAAATTTAAATATAATTTAATATATAATAATATAATATATATACTCTTTATTACCTAGGCTTAATTATAGGCCTTATTATATTATATATAATATTATAATTTTTTAATAATTTAGCTAGGCCTTTAGTATAAGCTATAATAAAAGGTAGTTTAGAATTAATATTATTTCCTTATTATTTAGTAATATAACTATAAGAGACCTTAAGAGTATTAGTTTAACTATAAGTACTTTATAAAAAAGATAAATTATTACCCTTTTAAGTTTAATAAATATATTAGAAATTAAGTAAATAAATAGTTTAGAAATAAATAGGAGAATATAATAATATAGGGTTATAAGGGTTTATAATAACTTAAGTAAGAATTCCTACTTATATATAAAGGAAAATAAAAAATAATAGTAGGAGGCTAAGTAAAATTACTAAGTATAAAATTTAATAAAATATAATAAAAGTAACTATATATATATACTTTCTATTAAAGAATATAAAGGAAAAAAAATAAGGATAAATTTAAATAATATAAATATAAGACTTACCTACTTATATAAAGAATAATAATTTTATAATAGTAATAAATAAGCTATATTAATTAGAGGAAAAAGTAGCTTTAATAATAGCTACTATTATTATTATTATTAGAAGGAATAGGAAAAAAGTATTATATAATAGACTAAGCTAAGCTAATTAGTAATAAGTATTATAAATAGAAAAAATATAATTATATAGTATATATTAAATAAGATCTTAGCCTTACTACCTACCTTTAAGTAAAAGGTAACTAATATAAGTAAAATAACTATAAAAGAGATTTTTTAAACTACTAAGTATATTATTAATTAATAATATTAGAAGGCTAATAGGTAACTTAAGGTAGTTAAAAAGGGGAGAAAAGGAATCTTAAAGTATTTCTAAATTATTTATAAGTTAAAGTTTCTAAAAGTTTATAAGGAGAATTTATAAGAGAAAAACTTATATTTTAAGACTATATATTTTCTACCTAATATATATTTATTCTCTTAGTAGATAGTAACTTTATACTAATTATTATAAATATACTATAAGTAGGGGGAAGAGAACTTAAATTTCTAATTATATTAATTAAGGTTATTAGTCTTAATAGTTACCCCCTTTTTATTAAAATAAGCTTTAATATATACTATTAGTAAGTTATATACCTAATAATTAAATTAATTTTTATAAATTCTTAACCTTCTTCTTTTTAATTAATAGTTTTTTTAAATACTTATAAGTAGATAGATTAAGTAAGTTAATTCTTTAACTTTATAAGGGTAAAAATATTTTAACTAATAGGGTTATCTCCTTTTATAAATAGGGTAGCTACTATATAAGTTCTTAATAAATTTAATTATTTTTTAACTAAATAAAACTCTATCTTATTTAAAAATAGCCCTAAGAATATATATAAATATTCTTATTATTAAATTAAAGCTATTAGATATATTAACTATTATCCTCTATAGTTATTATTTTAGTTTTAACTAGGATATTAAAGTATTTATATTTAGCTAATTAATATTTTTATTTTAATACTCTACTATTTACTCCTAATAGCTTTACTACTTTTCTTTAATTTAATAAATATTTATACTTAATATATTTATTTAAAATAAATAATTATAAACCTTTTACTAAGAGCTTATTAACTATTATTTAACTTTATAAATTTACTATCTACTATAAGGATAAGTAGTTTATTTAACTTTAGCCTTTAGTTCTATTATACTAGCTTATTTTAGTTAATATAAGAAGTTGAATAATATATATACCTAAGCTATAAATTTCTAAATTAGCTATTAACCTTATAGTTAATATATAAGCTATTATAGTAAACCTAATAGCTACTACTAAGGTAAGGTTATTATATAACTATATCTATAAGGTAGAGCTTAATAAGAATATAAGTAATCTAAATATATAGTCTTTTATTATTATTAATAAAGATGGGAAGGCTAAGATATTCTTTTAGCTAATAGGGAATATAATTACTAATACTATTAAATAGCTAAATATAAAGGTTATAAAACTAAAAGATATTAAAAGTTTATACTTTTTTTTAAAGTTATACTACTCTAATTTTTATTATAATATATTAGGGTATTACTAGTTTTATAGCTAGACTTTAAATTATTAAGGGATAATACCTAATTAAATAGTAACTATTATAGTAAGCTACCTAATCTATAAATTATATAATAGATATTATACTAATTATATATTAAAAAGTAAGACTTAATTACCTATATAATTAAGAATATATATAAGTATATCTAAGAGACTTATATAATTAACTTTTTAACTAATAACTACTTTAAGACTAATAAGAGGAACTAAAGTATTAATAGGGCTATATATCTTATTACCTTAGAAAGTAAGAAATTAAACTACTAAATAAAGACTAATATATAAATCTCTAATTAATATACTAAGTACTAATATAACTAGGTTAGTAAATATTAACTCTACTATAACTAAAAGATTAGATATTAACCTATAACTAAATATTAAAGAAGTATAAAATATAAATATTTATAATATATATAATAGGTAACTTTTTCTAGGTTAGGCTATTTATTTAAAAATAAACTAAGGAGAGAAAAGGAAATTATAGGCTATATATAAGCTATAAATAATATAAAGAGGTAAATATTAGTATAACTAAACTTAAATTAAAAATAATTAATAATTTCTAAACCTATAAGTTTAAAAGAATATTAAAATATAAATTTAGTTTACCTTATATAACTATATATACTATTCTAATATCTAATTAATAACTATAAGGCCCCTAACCCCTAAAGTAATAATAAAACTTAAATTTATTTCTATCTAATATTAAAACCCTAAATCCCTATATATAATAAATCTTTATAATATTTAGCTATAAGTAGTCCTATATCTTATAATAAAAAATAAGAATAAAGAGTAACTAAATTTAAAATTATTACTAATTACCTCTAAATAAGGTACTAATAATTATAGTTTAGATATTTAAAATAATTTTAATTATATCTTATATTTAGAGAGTAGGATTAAATAAGTTATATTATTTATTTTAGTAGAAATAACTATAGAAGAAGAGATAAATTTAGTTAACCCTATTATAACTTTAAGTAAATTAAACTAAATTTCCCTTAATTTTAGAAATAGAGGAGGCTAGCTAATTATAAATAAACTATATCTAAAGCTTATACTTAAGAAATACTATCTAATTAATAATAATATTAATAAACTTAGTAAATATATTAATATAATAAATAATAAAATAAGAGGTATTTATAATCCTATATAAAAGGGGGTTAAAATAGAAGAAATATACTTTATTACTAAGTTATATTAAAGGACTATTATTATATATACTAATATTACTTATAAAATCCTCTAAAATCCTACCTATAAACTTAATATTAGAGATATAAATAGTAATATCTTAGTAATTTAAAATTAATAAATTACCTAATAATAATCTATACTTATAATTTTTATATCCTATATAAAGAATAAATAAATAGCTTATAACTTATTATATTACTTAAATAGTATTATTTTTTAGCTTTTATATATACTTTAATAGAATAAGATTTAAGATTTCTATAATATATATCTAATTACTAGTATCCTTAAAGAGGTAAATAGAGCTATAATAAATAGATTAGTACTAAAAGTTAAGAATAAAATAACTACTATAGGGCTATAATATAATAAGATTATAAATAATAGCCTAAGTAGTAAAATTAGTAAAATTATTAAAAACTCTAATAATAATAATAATTTTAGAACTACTATTAAATTTATATAAGAAGTAACTATAAAGCCTATTAAAATATAGGGGGCTATAAATATTTATAATATTTATTATATAAATCTTAATAATATTAGTAATATTAATATAATATAGCTCCTATAGCTAATTAATCTATTAAGTAGCCTTATTTAGTAGTAGCCTATAATAATTAATACCTATAATATAAGCTAACTAAGCTATTATAGTATAAAAATACTTATAGAAGGTAATAAAGAAAGACTTATATTTATAACTAACTATAAAAATTTTAGTATTAAATATCCTTAGTTAAAGCTTTCTAATAATAGTAGTATTCTTAATACTTATACTTAGCCTATAATATATATATTATACCTTAGCTACCTAATAGTTCTAAACTAGCTATCTATACTCTACTATCTTAAAAAACTAGAAGATAATAAAATAATATACTAACTTAGCTCTAAGTAGAAATAAGTAAAATTATTATAAATAAAGTTAAATAATTATAATAATAAGGAAAAAATAAAGTTAAAAGAATAGTAAGGTCTATTAATATTAAAAATCTAAGGTAACCTTATTAAGTATAGTTAGCTACTAGTTAGGGTATAAAGTATAAAAAAAGTAAAGCTAAAGTATTTATAATAAAATAAAAGGAAAGTATTAAATATCTTAGACTAAATTATATCTATAAGTAAGTATAACTTAGTAAATAATAAAAATAAATAATAACCTACTTATAAAGTATTTAAGAAAATAAAGGTAGAATAATAAGGTTTTTAATATTAATATATAAATAGGGTTTAATAGTTATAATTTTAATTATTAAAGTAAATAAGTTAATACTACTATATATCTAATTATAACTTACTCTAAATAATATAAGGAGAAATATAAGAAATAAGGAATTTTAAGTAATATATAATATATTTAGTAAAACCTTAGCCTTACCACCTATCTAAGAGTAAAAACTAACTATTATTAGAGCTAATAAAGGGTTTAAGTATAAATAAGACTTTATATATAATTAGGTAGTTAAATAGTTAATATTTTTAAACTTTAGAGGGGCTAATAGGTAACTTAATATAGTTAAAAAAAGGAATAAAAAGAGTATTTAAGGTTTTCCTAAATTATTTAACTATTAAGTTTTTTAAAAACCTAGGAGAGTTTTTATAAAGGAAGAAAACTTATAAATAAAAGCTATAGTCCTTCTACCTAAAATATAATTCTTATCCTAATAGGAAGCTACCCTAAGTAGTAAAAAGGAAAGTTAGGTTTATAACTATTATTATTAAGGTTATTATTAGTATTATTACTTTCCTATTAATATAAATTTTAATATAAGATATTAATAAACTATATACCTAATACTAACCTAAGTTTTATAAATTTATAACCTCTTTTTATTTATAATCCTTATAAATAATTAGTTTTAAATAACCTAATTATTTACCCCTATTAATATAAGAATATCTTAGTTAACTTATATACCTCTATTAAATAGCTAAAAGGTTAATTATATTATTAAATAAGTAGTTAATAACTTTAATTTTAATTTAACTAAGTAAGGTCCTTTAATACTTATAAGAGACCCTATAAGAATATATAATCCTTTTTATTATTATATTTAAGCTACTAAGTAAATATATAAATAGTTATTCCTTATAGTTATTATTTTAACTCTAACTAAGATATTATTAAAATACTTTACCTTAAGTTATATTTAACTTTTATTTATTCTAATACTCTAATTATCTTAACTCCCTAAGCCTCTTTCTACTTAATTTAATATATATTTAGCCTTAATATTACTATTTAATTTCTAAAGTATAATATTTTTATTAAGACTTTATTATTTATTAAGTATCTTATTTTATAATACCTATATTATATAATTTTATATAGTATATAGTACTTTTAATTAAAATAGCCCCCTCTATTAGTACTATTATATATAACCTTAGTCCTACTTTAACCCTAAGTTATTACCTTATACTATTACTACTTAAGGAAGATATTATATAATAGTAAATCCTTAATATTTATTTAAAGGGTAGTATAAATTATTAAGCTTATTTATATAAATATAGTTACTAAAAGTAATAAATATATTAAATAATTATTAATAGGTCTACTAAAAATATTATTCTTAATTTTTTCTAAGAGGTACTATTATAGACCTTTCTAACTAAGATAGAAGAAAATATAACTAAGTACCTAAGGGTTTTAATTACTAGTTAGGGCTATATATAGGATAAGCTTTATAAATAATATATAGAGACTAATAAAATAGTATTATTTAAGAGCTACTTTCTAGTAGATAGCCTAGAGTTTCTTAACTATACTTCTTATAAAATAAATAATAATAATAATATAAATAATAATAATAAGATTATTATAAATTATTACTCCTATAATAAGGTAGTTATAAATAAGCTTTTTAATATAAATAGCTTAAAGAACTTATTAAATAACTAAGACTAAAATTAAATAGGTTCTATAGGCTATAACTATAACTTAAATATAAAACCTTTTAAAATATAAAATAAGTAAAATAGTAAAAAATAAAAATAAAGCTCTACTATTATTAAAAACTAATTATAGAAGATATAGGCCATTTTAAAGTTATTTTATAGTAATTTAAAGATTTTACTCCTCTATTTTAATATTTAACCTCTTATATAAAGTATAAGCTATCTATAGCTATAAGGTTAAATAACCTAGCTCTTAGGGTACCTAATAAGGCTTATTTACCCCTAGCTAAATATCTACCTAATATCTAACTAATTTAATATAATACTTACTTTTAATAATTTATATTAACTAGTTAACTAATAGGTAGTAAGGGTAATATTAGTATAATTAACTATTAATAAAAATATCTCTAATATACCTAATTTACCTCTATTTTTATTAGGAAGGGCTATTTATCTACTTTAATATATTTAAATATAACTTTTAAAAAAGAAACCCTAATATTATAAATAGACTTATTAGGGTAAGTAGATAAGATTCTTATATTCCTTATATATTATCCTAGGAGCTCCCCTATCCTAGTAATAACTTAAGGCTACTAAAATCTATTATAATTATTATTAGTTCTACTAATATAACTTAAGTTATAAACTTTCTAATATACCCTATACCCTATTCTTTAAACTACTATATTACCTTATATTTCTATAAAACTAAAACTACCTATTAGTTTATTAGTTTTACTCCCCTAAGATATATTATTTATCTATTACCTACCTAAAACCTACTATTTTAATCTAAGAGCTTTATAGCTTATAATATAATTATATTATAGTTAAAAGTTTTAAATAAGCTATATTCCTCTACTAACTATATATTTAAATATATAGGTAAATAAAAAGCCTATTTTACTATATTAAAGTACTTACCTACTATTTTAACTCTTATATATATTAAATAGACTTATAAATAGTAGTTAAATAACTTCCTTTATTAAAAATAAGCCCTATATACCTTTTTATAGCCCTACTATATCTAACTATTTATAATAACTATTATAAAAGCTTAATATAATAACTCTTATTACTAAGGTAATAATAATAATTTAACTAAGCCCTTTCATCTATATTATAATTTATAAGTATCTAAATAAAAGAGGATAAAGGAATACTATTTAATATATAATTATCCACCTACCCTAGGTATAGTTTTTTATTTAAACTACTTTATTAATATTTCCTATAAGTAATATAAATAAAAGTTATAATAGTACACCTTCCTAACCCTACTACTACTAAATATTAAAATTATAAAATTTTAATATATCTATAAGTAATTATATAAAATAAATAGTACTAAGTAAGTAATTAAAAATTATAAAAGGAAGATTAACTATTTATAAGGAAACTATACCTCTAATAAACAACCCACCCCTTATAGATACTAAGAAATTAAGGACCCTTAGCCTAGAATATATAAATAATAATAATAGTAATATTACCCTAATAAAATAAGTAAACCCTAATAGAATATACCCTATTTAAAGCCCTCTTATCTATAGTTACTAATACTAATATATAGCTATATACTAAAGTTATAAGACTTATAAATTACTTTTACTTTTAAATTACCTTAATAAGTAGCTTAAGTTTACTAATAGGCCCTACTATTATATATTCCCTTATAATAAGTAGTAATAGCTTATTATTTAATATACTTAGTTAATTTAAAACTACCCTATATTAGTAATTATTTATATAAATTAATATATTATCTTAACTAATAGGGGACCCCCTAGTAATAATACTATTATAATATAATAGATATATATTAGGTTATTTTAGTATATAAAAGTATCTCTAAATATAGTACTAATATATAATACTAAGCTTATAGTAAGATATAATATAGGCTTAGCTAATAATATTAAGTAAGAGATTAGCCTTATTAAGGTATTTTACCCAACTTTATAAACTAATTATAATAGAAAGGAGGTTAGCTCCATCTTTAATAAGAAGTTTAATTATATAAATTAGCTTACTATATTCTTTAAAAAATTTAGGGACTAAGACCTCTAAGCTATTAGTTACTATAAGAATAAATTATAGTCTATAATAAGTAAAGTAGAAGCTAGGCTTACTATTAAGCTACTAAAACCCCTAATTATTATTAACTTTAAAATCTTTACTAAATAGTATATAAAAAACTATATTATAAGATAACTTATAACTATATAGATTTATAAAGAGTATTATATTTTTATATAAAGGTTTAATTCTAAGAGTATAGCTAGCTAGGATATAGTTATAATAGACTTATCTATTATAGTAGGTAATATAATACTAAGCCTATATAACTTATAAGATAGGAGCTTAATATAATCCTCTACTTAGGTTAACCCTTACCTCTAAATAATTTATACCTTATATAGGAATATATAGTATTTAATATTATCTTAAACCCCTATAAGGATAAGAATAGGAATAAAACTCTATAAGTACTAAAAGATAATATTATCTTAAATAATAATAAGAGAAGTTAGGAGGTTATTAAATAATATTTTTTTAAAAGAGGCTAAGAGAACTATTTATACTATATTTATTAATATTATATTTAATATATATTACTAATAACTACTAATTACTAAGAGTAGTAGTATTTTAGCTAATA
>JAMFTM010000203.1:0-47079 GCA_023522825.1 Diaporthe ampelina
CTCTGCGAATGTTATTAGGGGTTTGTTTTAGCTGTGCGGACGACCTTGAGGTGGCGTTGCCAAAGAGAATGTGTTCGGGCCCAGCTACCCCTTTACACGTCTCGGCCGAGAGAACACCTGCAGCCGCAGCACCATACGGAATAGATTCTGCTGCTTTCACTGTTACCGTGCCACGTTGATCATCCTTCCAACCCGCGTTGACGAGAAGGGTGTTCTGCCAATCACGGTGAGGGTAGGCCGAGCCGCGACCCGAAATCAGTGTGGTTCGGATAGTTTCCAAGGTTGGAAAGACTGTCCGATCCGAAGAGCCGCAATGTTTTTTCTGCGGGCTGGTAGTGTGTTTGCTGTAGGTTCCAGCCATTTCTGTTCTCATAAAGATAGTCCAAGAGCCCGGCGTCCTGCCTGACGGATTTTGTGGCTTCATGCCCCGATCATATCTTCATCTTCTTTTTGACTGAATACCACATTACAACCTTCACGCAGTGAACCAATATGGCTGATCCTTTTGGGCCGTCCTACATGAGCGAACATGAGCTTCGATCCGAACATTTATCCTTCGAAGAACCTGGCATGCCGATACAGTAAGCCAGCCTCCTTGAATAAACAAATCTGATCACGCATATGGTTGTGGTGCGCGGCTTCACCCACGTTCGCGCAGACCAACCTCAAGAGCTTGGTATTGTGGTATTACAGTCCGTGACGCCGGCGAACAATGTTCAAACCAAATTGTTTCATGAATCCAATTGTCCGGTCCATGCCCCCTCTGACCATAGCTATTGGTTTAGGTCATTTTGCCACGGCAGCCTTGGCCGACCAACCTCCGCCGCAATTCCCACCATCGATGAGCACAGAAATGCGAGCTTCTCCAACAAGTGCGCCGACTGCCCGTTCATTCCTTCTAAGAAGGGGGGACTAGATCAACATGCTACTGAATCCGGGCATCTTCCATTTCTTTGCACATGCGGAGTCAAGTACGCCAAGTCCTTCTGCTTGACACGCCACATCAACTCCAACATTGGGGCTGGCTTCCCGTGTGGGCTGTGCGACGACAAATCTTTCCAAAGATCAGACAAGCTTCAGGATCATCTTCGTCGCTATCATAAGGTGGGAGACAAAGCTTTCGACCAATACAAAGGCGGGAGCACATCCACCAGCTCAGCCTCGTTGCCAACAAGCCAGAGGCCTCTATTGCCAACCGAGAATATTAGTGATTTTCACTCTCCGCAGGTTTATCCTGTGGCACCTGGATTCGGACCTATGTCTGCGTTTGATGGGTTCCCTCCTGTCCCAAACGCAGCACCCGAGATACCGGTCGAGTACAGCGCAAGTCCCAGTAACTCTGCAGTAAGTGCAAATTCTCCGGAACCCGTCTCAGGAACCGACCAAGCTGACTTTGCATGATTTAGGCTACCGAAAGCTGGTGGGACTACAACACAGTGTACCCATTGTACATGTGACCGTGTTGCTTCACATCGTCCAACAGCGTTACAAGACAGTCAGTTAGTCGATTCATCATAACCTTGTCAAAGACTTTCAAGAGCGGAAAGTGGAATGAGCATGGGCTTTCGAATCCTGATGATACGTCCCCATATCGTCCCACATGTTCTGGTCGAGTTTGACCTACACATGTCGTTGAACTTGGTGACCTCTTTCTTCTAAGCTTACGTAAACACCGAAAAACCTGGCCAGGATGCCCTGTAGGACCAATTGCACCCTCTTGTTCCAGAGATCCCATTCCGAGACATCACCGAGGCATGGTCGTGGTGAGAATCAGGCTTTACAGCTTCCCGGACGGACACTGATGAGACAGATAGTATCTTTATGGGTTCCAACGGAAAGCTGGCGGTGACTATAGCTCCTCCGGAGCTCGTACGATCGCGACGTGACGCCTCGAAGATTCAGACCCTTGATTCTGCTGTAAACCAGTCACACAGGCGAATGCATCCGCAGCTTCTCTGAAAATGGTCATGAACACATTACCCAGCACCATCTCGGCACACGAGCAGCGAGCCAAGTGAATAACGGCAGCCATCCGCAACAGGGAAACCACTATCTACCAGGAAATATCTAAAATCCTCTGCATGTGAAATGAGTAAATGTAGAGAGCACTGACGGGTCGCGAGAGTATCACTGCATGACATAGTTGGATGCTTAATCTAACCGGCACTGTATGTCCTCGTCATCTCCCTCACTCCAACGATCCATCTGATCATCGTTACACCCAAGTGCCGATTCGCCCCTGTCCCGGCAGCAAGCGCCGCAGAACAGGACCGAGGTGCTCTCTGACGCAGCAGCTATGTTGTCGAAGAGCTCATGCGGCCTACAGCGGTGGTACGGATCGACTTGAAGCATGCTGTCTACCCATTCCAGGGCAGCATTGAGTTCGGGAGGTGACCTGTTCCGCAGGAGCTCGACCCATGCAGCGAGGTGGCCCGGCGTGGCATTCTCATGGAAGCTGGTGCTGTCGGATTGGGCCTTTAAGAAGGTCCGCATGTCGGTAGGAGATTGCCCCTTGAGCACGGTGAGCATTTCCAAAAAGACGCAGCCCAGTGACCAGACGTCGGCTGTCTCATTCTTGGGTCCGCCACGAGCTACCTCGGGCGCCGCGTAGACCCACGTCCGGTCGAGGTCCGCCGTTATCGTCGCCCGCGTAAGGTCTTCCCAACTGCGCGCAATGCCGAAGTCAGTCACGAGAACGTGACTGTTGTTCTTGACGAGGATGTTCTGGGGCTTGATATCCTGGTGGACCACCTTCTGGCTGTGCAGGTAGTCCAGCGTGCCGGCTAGGCAGCCGAAGAAGCCCTGTAGGATCGAGCGTTTGTCTTCGTCGTCCAGGGCCAGGGAGCAGTACCTTTCCAGATTGAATTCGGCTACAGGATGCATTATCAGGGCGAAGTGCCGCTGGTCAGAGTAGCTGCCGATCTTGACCTGTGTCAGCGGTTTGATCCAATGTACTCTATACCAACACCTGGAATATAGACTGAGGCAAGGAAGACGAAGTCGTACATACCAGATCAATGCAATGCTTATTTCTCAACATTTTAAGGATTCTGACTTCGTTCAAGAAAGACTTCATGTCTCTCCGATTAGGAGCAGACTTCGTGAATCGCTTCCGAGCGTACTCCTTGTAGCTCAGCGTACTGACCACCTTGTCGACAATGCCATGCGCTCCACTTCCCAGATTCCCTTTGACTTCGAATGGTAAGGGCTCCCAATGGTCGAAGTGAGCATGCTTGCGGTACAGCTTCTTGTCATCGTCATGGTCGAGCCTGAAGCCCCTCTCGAGTTCGAGTGCCTTCGAAAAGACAGCCTTCTGAGCGTTGAGAAACTGGGCTCTGTGTGGCTGCTTGAGCGACTTCGGTAGGGTGTTGTCTGAGAAAGGAAACCATATATCTGTCATACCGCTCTGAAGAAAGGCGTCAACCAGATGGATCTGGTCGACGAGGCGCAGCATAGTATATATCCTTGGCGCCTTGCTCCAGCTCTCGTGGCCAGTGTTTCGGAGGTACGAGGCAATGACCTCGAAATCGGCATCGGTGTACTTGGACTTGAAATCCGCGCCAGACTCGGGAAAGAGCCCTTCGATGCCCCTGGGACTGATCATTTGGGCAGGCGTACCATTCTCGGGAGTCTGAGGGGTCCAAGCACCGTTACTTGGTGTTGACTCTCGACTCGGTAGCGCTTCACACGGGGTGGTCAGCTCCAAGGAGATGGCCACCAAAGGGAGTAGCTTCGCCTGGTATTCCTGAATCTCAGCGTCGGGGTTCTCATCCACCCACTGTGTGACGCTGTCGATGTCTCGGAGCAAGGCCTCCGTTCCAGGCGTTTGCGTGGTTGTTAACACCTTCGCCCGCAGCTCTTCGGCACGCGAGCGAAGCCCCGCGATTTCCATACCTCTCACTTCCTCAGTCTTCAAATTCCTTTCCACTCGGTCGAGCGCACTTGCGTATCCACGATAGTCGGCAAGGTCTGCAGGTTCGAGCTCGTCCAGCTTATCCCACCACAAGGCCAAGGACTCAAGGATGTCTATCATGTTCTTCGTTGGAGAAGGAGGCGGCTGATATCCATTGAGCGATGCGAGGCGCAAGTCTAGAGCGTAACGCTCCGCGACCAATTTCTCCTCCATGGCGTCATCCTCTTTATAAGCCTCAGCTTGGGCCATTAGGCTTTCAAGCTCCTTCTTGTTTCGCAGCATCACCGTTTGCCATGCTGTCGGGCCCGTCGACTGTCCATCCATGACAGCGTAGGCTGTCACACCTCGCTCAGCTTCGCTGGAAATTGTGATCTCTATCTTGGTCTCGGCATTGCCATCATTCCACTTAGGCGGGAGTTCAGAAAGGTCCAGTGTGCCAATGATCATGTTATACTTGACTTTTTCCTCATCGCCTTGATAGAATTGCAAGATAGGACGTTCGCGAGACGCGAAGTTAAAGTCATATAGGCGATAGTTTGTGGTTTCTCTGGTCGGGTTGTTTCTGTTGCGAGGGATCATTGTGCTCATGTCTCCTCCTGCTGTTCCCACCCCGATGTCGAATGGCTCTAAGGTCAACAATAATAAATTGTCGAGCTTATATCCAGTTTGCGAGAGCATGGCAGCATGAACAGCTGCCCCGAGAACCTCGCTCTCATTTGGATTCCCCCACTTAATCAACGGTCTTGAATTGAAGTGGTTGGACCAGACTTCTTGGACCTTGGGAATACGTGAGCAGCCGCCCGTTATGACGATCTCCTTGACCGATGACTTGTTCACGTTTGCCTCATAGAGTGATTTGTCGATTGTTTTGAGCGTCAACTGGAAAAGATCCTGACAGATGTGCTCCAGCGTTTGCCTAGTCAAGCGCCGTTCGAAAACTTGACCTTCATGGAGTGAATCGATGTAGACTTGAGTAGATGGTGCTGAGCTCAAGTCCGTCAATGCGTATTCGGAAGCCCTCCTCAAGCGATGACGGGCGCGAATGTCCATGTTGATATCCCAGTTCCACTTCCTCTGGATCACGGCAGCGAGGTAATCATAGACGCGGTCGATCAGGTCTTCACCTCCTAGATCCTTGTTGCTCGTGACCGATCTCACTTTGGCAGTGCCGCCCAAAATCTCGACCAAACCAGCATTGAAGAAGCCAGCACCAAAATCCAGAAAATAGACATTCATGGGTTTCACCATGTCGTACTTCTGTCGCGTACGGGAGGTAGTAAAGGCGTAGTACAGAGCGATCGACTCGATACTTGTGTCTATTCTCAGCGCTTTGATGCCGGCTAGCAAGGCCGCATCATAAATCTCTTGCCGCTGGAACTTGTCGAAATGCACCGGTACTGTTATGACTGCCTGCTGAACCATTTCTCCCAGATAAGTCTCGGCGTTTGCCCGCGCCCGCGCGAACAGCATCCCGAGTACCTGCACGGGTAACACGCGGTGCAGACGTTTCTTGTAGTTCACAGAGATGGTCATGTGCTTTGAAGTCTCCAGTGAGACATCATTAGGGGAGATCCTCTTGTACCGATTCACCTGCCATGGCTTCAGACGCTTTCCCAGGACACGCTTCACACCGTACACGGTGTTCATCAGGTTGGAGGTGGCCTGGGCCTTTGCGGCGCTTCCGAAAAGGCGGCATCTCCCCGTGAATGCCAAATAAGACGGCATGGAACGTAGGCCATCCTTGTCGGGGATGACTTCGAGTTTGCCGTCACGATAAACCGCGACGCGTGTGTTCGCCGTGCCGATGTCGATTCCTATTGCGTAACCCATCTTCACCCCCGCCACACCTCGGACATCTGCAGTGTGGTTGCCGATGTCGGTGACACAATGCGGAAGCTTGAAAACAAAAGGTCTGTGGACTGCTCAATAGAAATGAAGCCAGGATGATGCTCGTAGACCAGCGACCTCTTGCGGCCGCACTACCTCTACGGCAGGAAAGGACTGAGCCAGGCGCCAGACGGATCAGGCTCTGAGAGCATTCTCTCGACGAGCTCTTCGTCAGGCTGCCTCAACAAAAGAGACCGATGTGACACAACATGCCACGTGATGTAAGCGTAGATCAAATCTGCCTTGCCTTCCTCTAAGCCATACGATAGCCACCTGGTCCACCGCGCTGCAGGACCGTCGGAGTTGAGAGAGCCTTGGAATGAAGACATGTATTCGTATCAAGCCGAGAATATACGTGGCTCAGTTAGATTCTAGGGACAAAAGCTGGCGACTTTGTGATTTATTCGTCCCATTTCGGGGCGATGCTAGACGTTGACACAGTCCAGCTTACGAACCACCTGTTCTCCGAATGCAATCTGAAGCTGGCTCTCATCTACATGCCCACATTCACTGCCCCTTCCGAAGTCTCCGGATAAGCAGCTCTGGACGGCTGCTGCGAAGATCCCGCCAGCCTCGGCCTCGAGAGCCTGCAGGCTTTTTTCCTCGAGCAATACGGTCTTAGCACTCTTGACGATTTTAGACCGGATGCCGTCTTCGACGCGGACGCCCAAAATGGAGTGGACCGGTCTCCAGACGCCTATCTCGTAGAGCACAACTCCAAGGCTGTAGATATCATAGGCCTTCTTGAAGCCCTGGCGCCCGTCTCTGGGGATGTCGAACTGGGTCGAAGGGTGGCGGTAGAGGTCGTGCAGCCTGTTGTCGCTCGGAACCTCGGTCAACTCACTTCGATCTGCGGGTCTTGAATACTCAAACCCGGTCAGGAAAGGCTCGTCAAGAGATGGGAGGACTACGTTTTCGCTGCGCAGTCCTTTGTGGAGCCAGTTCGTGGCGTGAAGGTACCAGAGCGAAGTGGCGATCGCGCGAGCTGCTGCCACTCGCAAGGTCAATGATGGCTTTGGTATTGATTTTAGAAGATCGTAGAGAGACCGTGGAAAGCCCCTAACCTCGTCTGCCAGACCCTGGAAGACGAATCCGTAGCGAAAGTTGTCCTGGTTATGGATATAACCCAAGCAATGTGGTATGCGGAATTCCTTGGGCTTGTTATCGTCTCCCAGTAGCCTTGCCAGCTTCGATACGCGGTCGGAAACATAGATGGGCGCCTTTTCATCTTCGCCGATAGGCTCGTAGTATTTCCACTCCACCGATACGGGCGTCCCTTTGTACTTTCCTTGCGACCGAACAGGCGGCTCACCGGCTCCTTCTTCTTCCTCCTCCTCCTCCTCCTCCAGCAGAAGGCCACTTTCATCAAGCAAGAGATCACTTCCAGTCGAGAACTCTGGAATTCCGGCTTGTCCAGTTTCGACGGCGACATTGAGAGCCTTGAAATGGGTCAGCTGCTGTAGATGCTTGCCCTGCTCTAGGCTGCCCAACGAGGCGACCAATGCGAGCAAATCGTCGAGTTTGTTGTTGGCCTGGAGTATCCCCATATAGGATGTCTCTTGCAACTGCATTTGACGTTCCCGCTGGTGTCGTTCGAACAGATAGGTCATACTCTCATTCAGCGTGGTGAGCTTGAACAAATGCTGCTCAAATTCCTTCTTCTCGAATGACACCCATCTTATTCGACTGGGAAAACTCTTTGTCCTTTCGATGAAGCCCATCGCCTTCTTCTGCAGCATTCGGTTGCTGCGTGAAGGGATGAAGTCCGCGTCCTCATCAACAGATTCTGCTCCATCATCTCCACCAATTGCTTCGACGTTGTACCCGTCACTCAGCTTCGTGAGCGCAACGAGGACGAGCTTGATCTCCTGCAAGGTATCGTTGACCGCATGCCTGTGCAGCTGTAGGCCTGAGGTGAGCGTTCGCTCGTCTTCTGTGAGATTCGCGAGCACGCCCCAATCCACCAGCTTATCACGCTCCATGCGAAGCCTCACTTGCAGGTAGCGGAGGCTGTTGGGCATGTCGGAAGCCTCCAAGAGAAGCTTGTATCCTATATCACATAATTTTGGTCACTCAGATGTACTCTTGAGCTCCATTGGCCAGCTGCTGCACCCATGAACAAGGACTGGAAAAGCAAGGGCCTACCTTTGACACACATTGCAAATAGCTGGAAGCTCAGTGACACGGCCTCCATCTTGACGTGACGCTGCACCAAACCTTTCGCAGACTTTGATGAACCACAACTAGCACAAGGCTTGGAAACAGCTCGAAGCAGTTGGAGAGGCGTCCAGGATGGTCCAGCCGTCGAGAGAGGCCGGCGACAGTTCTCAGCCCCGATTCCTGAGAGTGAGGCAGCCTGAGATTATGCCTGGCCACCTCCGCAGGCAACACATCATGGGCTAAGACACCCCTGAATGTCGCATGCATCGACAGGCGTCCGACTCTGCATGTCTGCTTGTCTGCGCGCCCGGAGCCACGCAACGCCTCCCCAGAGTAGTATCTAGCAAGGCTGGGACGGATGGTGATTTGCCAGCGGATACCGCGCTGCAGTCTGTTGCCCTACCTGCAGTGCATACTTCATTCGCCCGGCGTATTAAGCACCCAAGCTCCTGATCGACCCGGCGGCACAGCGATGTTGTTTAGAAATATTTGCGAATGAAGCTGGGCGAGCAATGTCAGCCGGTTGCTCCCGGGTGCCCCTACCCGCCCAGATGCCGGCCTGAGGAGTGGAGCCCGGGAGCATCGGTCTCTACGGCACTCGCCCGTCCTGCCGGGCGAGTGGGGCCTCCGCCATTCCCCGCCGATTTGACGTGCTAGCTGCAGCTTCCTAGCTTGCAACTTCGCGACTCCGAAGCAGGAATATTAACATGGACGGATACATGTTATCCTGCTCCTGGTAGCCAGCTATATTTATCTCGCAAGCTGCCGCTCACGGCCTTGGCAGCGCGATAGTCGCATCGCATCTGCTCCTGCAGCCGAGACGCGAGAGAGGGAAGAAAAAAAGACAGACATCGAGCTTGTCTTGCACACCCACGGCGCCGAAACTTCCGACCACACCTGCGACAAGCTCACAATGTCGTCCCAACTGGGCCGGAGGGCTCTTCAGAGGAGTTTGGGGGCACCAAGGGCGCCTGCGCTCTCGACAGCTACGGCCAGGGCTGCGCGGCGCATACCATGCTTGACGTCTACGGCGAGGTGGATGTCCACAGAGAAGGGGAAGGGCCCAAAGCCTAACGAGGCCACCTTCAAGGGCCAGATGCTCGAAAGCATTACAGAACGTATAGCTAGGGAGAAGGCGGACCTAAGGAGGTCGGCCATAGAGAGAGAGGCGCGCAGCAGGGGCGGTGCTCTCCCCATCACAGTCTGTGAGTGCTACTGTCTCCCTGCCCATCGTCTTCAACCACCTGCTAGCCGTCGCTAACACCTCACCCGTAACAGTCGTCCTCGGCGCAAGTCTCATAGCCTTCTACTGCGGCCTCAACTACCCACGCGACATCGACCCGTCATCAACACTCCCCCTCGGCGCCATCTCCAAGCCGCCCAAGCACAACACCTCGCCCAAGGAGCTCGAGGCCGCGTGGGCCGACTTCGTGGCCATCGTGGGCAAGGAGAACGTCTCGACGCTGGACGACGTGATAACCACACACGCGACCTCGGACTGGTCGACGCACAAGCACTCCCCCACGGAGCGCCCCTTCTGCGTCGTGTACCCGGCCTCGACGGAGGAGGTCTCGCGCATAATGAAGGTGTGCCACACGCGGCGGATACCCGTGACGGGGTACAGCGGCGGTACGAGCCTCGAGGGCCACTTCGCGGCGACCCGCGGCGGGATCTGCGTCGACTTCGCGCGCATGGACGGCATACTCACGCTGCACAAGGAGGACCTCGACGTCGTGGTGCAGCCGGCGGTGGGCTGGGAGCGGCTCAACGAGGAGCTGGCGGCCGACGGGCTCTTCTTCCCGCCCGACCCGGGCCCGGGGGCCATGATCGGCGGGATGATCGGCACGGGGTGCAGCGGGACGAACGCGTACCGGTATGGCACGATGCGCGAGTGGGTGCTCAGCCTGACGGTGGTGCTGGCGGACGGCACGGTCATCAAGACGCGGCAGAGGCCGCGCAAGAGCTCCGCGGGCTACGACCTGACCAAGCTGTTCATCGGCAGCGAGGGCACGCTGGGCCTGGTGACCGAGGCCACGCTCAAGGTCACGGTGAAGCCGGCGCAGACGAGCGTGGCGGTCTGCAGCTTCGGCACGGTGCGGCAGGCGGCCGACTGCGTCGCGCAGGTCGTCGGGTCCGGGGTGCCCGTCGCCGCGGTGGAGATCCTCGACGACGAGATGATGAGCTGTATCAACAAGGCCGGGTCGACGTCGCGCACGTGGCAGGAGGCGCCGACGCTGTTCTTCAAGTTCGCGGGCACGGATAAGGGCGTCAAGGAGCAGATTGAAGTCGTAAGGCAGATGGCTAAGAAGTCCGGCAGCACGGGCTTTGATTTTGCCAAGAGCCTTGAGGAGCAGCATGACCTTTGGTCGGCGCGCAAGGAGGCCCTCTGGAGCACGATGGCTGTCAAGCGCGACGGCGACAGCGTCTGGACGGGCGATGTCGCCGTTCCCATCTCGCGCCTGCCTGACATTATCGAGCAGACCAAGAAGGACGTCAAGGGCAGCGGGCTCTACGGGACTATCGTTGGTCACGTCGGTGACGGCAACTTCCACACCATTCTTCTGTACAATGACTCTGAGAGGCAGATCGCGGAGGAGGTCGTTCACCGCATGGTGAAGAGGGCCGTCGAGATGGAGGGCACAGTGACGGTGAGATAACTCCTGCCCCTACTACCCGGCGCTTCGTGATCTGGCCTTTTACTAACGATAACGAATCTGCTACAGGGCGAGCACGGCGTCGGTCTTGGGAAGCGCGACTATCTCCCTCACGAGCTGGGTGTGTCCACCGTGGACGCCATGCGAAAGGTACGAGATATCGCCCCCGCCCTTTCTTCCTACGTGTCTCTGCACACATCCTGATTCAAGCGTTTTTCTGCGATACTGACAACACTCTCCCAACGAACAGATGAAGCAGGCATTTGACCCACTCTGCTTGCTGAACTGTGACAAGGTCGTGCGGATGCAGAAGCCCAAGGCGGGCGAGGTGGCCGAGTGGTGAGACTGCCGTGGCATACTCAAAGGTAGTAGCATAATCCTCAACTCATCTCGGTGGAAGCTGTTAGTGGATACACAACAAGTTGTAGGAACACAAGAATTGTAAAATATTGGAAGCTTTCTTGGCTAGTTTAGCCGAGTGAAGCGAAACTGGATCAGTGAGTATGGGGTCCCCACGGGTGACCCAATCTGGGCAAGGGACGCTGCTCCTTATTACTCGCGACCAAAGAATGCTTCATCACGTGTGCCTTTGATGTCGGAAGGATTGGCTTCCTCCCCTTCGCTTCAGCTTCGAGGACTGTAGAGCGGGTCGACACTCAAATGGCATCGTAGTGACTAGGCGCAATCCCGCTGCCAACACATTGGTACCTGATCCGCTCCATTGGCCCCGCCACTGCCAACCGCGTGGCATAAGTCAACTGTTTCACTCGTAGCATACTGCGGGAGCGCATCAGTCTGTTCTGCTCTGAGCATGCCCGGAATATGCCGCGGCCACAACGTTCTGTCTGAAGAGGCGGCCGTCAGTTGGCCGGCTGGCCTTAGCTACGTGCCAGATAGACAAGACAGCATAAGGCTGACATTACTACGGTAGACTGGCATGCACGCCTCCCTCAGCCATGAAGGATCGGCCGCCGGCGGGCGGGCACACAGGGCAATCAATCTTAGTATATGAGGGACGCATCGCTGCGGCACGGTCTGGTCCCAGAAAATGCCAATGTTACCACACACACCCACCCGGACCGAATCTGAACCGCCGGGGGTTCACCTCACGTGGGCTCGCGCACCTCTTCGGTTGAGTGAGAAGTGGGCGGACCAGAGTTGGGGCACAAGAGTTCTGGGCCCCTCGGTCAGCACTAAATGCTCACTTTAGGCACGGTGGGAACCTTCAGCTCACATGCCCTGAGGCAGTCACTGCGGCTGTCGTCCCCTCTGTTAAAATAGTGCCTGGCCTGGGGACCGAGGGAGGATCGCACAGGTCTGCACCTGTGCTTACCCATCCCCCATCCCACATCCCCATTCTCGGGACGTGAGCAATGATGGTGTAGATTGCTGATTTGCAGTGGGGGAATACGCTTCTTGGCGGTATTGCTTGCAGAAACGAAATGCACTCATTGCGTGCATGCATGTCCATGCGTTCGTCCAGTGCATATTCGGTCCGTGTCCCGTATTTTTCGTCCTACGTGCAGAGCCACATCTCAGGAAACCTGCGGAGAGATCGTGTTGATTCCGTCGGCGTAGAAATCTTTCCGGTCCCTCTGTCTGCCTATCAAACACTCGTAGCCTTCGTTAGACAATTAGTGTAGGCATTCCCAGAGTCAGGGACAAATTGCTACGCCTCCCCGCGGCGGCCGGCACAGTTGTGATCCGGGAGTTTGGGGGGAGGAAGACAAAATGGCACAGCCGCCGACATGTGCTGGGCCAGCGACCCAGCCACGGGAGCGACAGGGGGCCAGGGGGAAGGACGATGGAAGGGCCAGGGACCAGGGCCAGAGACCGGACGAGCAGCACAGAAGGGCGGCAGTCGGCTGGTACGGTAACCAAAGGCAATAACGCGTAAGGCTGTGAGGTCGGATTGGCGGCTCGGGGCGGTGTCACGGGCCCAGTCGTATTGATTGGTCATGTTCGAGCTGAAGCGGCGGTTGTGTCTCACGGGCCCTGCAGCTTCCCAGAGTTTTCTGCGCTTGTGTGGGGGAGTTGCAAGTAGCAACATGATGATACGAGGCCCGACCTCGACGGCTGTGCGGGTCTTGGTCTTTGTTGAGTTTCGGGCCGCGAGGGCAAAGAGAGACAGAGAGAGAGAGAGCATCGCCAGCTGAAAGTGATTGAGGCATGTACATGCCAGGGTGTGATTGATGTGATTGATGACGATGACCTCTGCAAGTTCATCATCCAATACAATGCAATGCAGGCCAGGTCGCGGCCTTCAAGAGTTCCTCGGTTGGATCGGCCTGTCGGCTGGCCACACACGGTTTCAGGTCGTCAGGTTGTGCACGATTGGGAGTTGCTAAGGCCCACACTGATGGGCGTCAAACTGCCTCCTGCTGTGCTGGCAGGTTTGTGTGGTACCGTGCTGTGCTGTGCTTTGCTGTGCCGTTACGCATCCATTCTTGGAAGCTCTGGGGGCGTCGACGTCAGAACGGCACATCGAAGAATAGAGGTGGGCGGGCATCCAGGCAAGTCAGGGCAGCAAGGCACATCGGCACAGGGATCGAGGGGGAAAAGCAACTGCCAAACCTTGATACAACGCATGCAGCACATATTCGGGTGGTGGACATGCTGCCAGTCTGCTGGAGAGGCAGGCACGGCCAGGACAGCATCTCCCTGCTTGGGCCTGACCCTGCACCTGCTGATGGGTCTAGAATTCTGGACTGACGGGACCACTCCTGCCACTGCGTGTACCACAACCCGCCATCCTGCCATTCCGAGCACAATCGTCCCCACCACCCTCTATTCTTGAGTCTAGTCTACCCTAGTCTAGTTTCTATTCTCCATCCAGTCTCTCTTATCCTCCATCCCTCCCCCGGCACGTATTCCTCGCGTCCTGAACTCGTGTGTGCTCCTCGTATGGTTATACTTGTATCGCTGCTCTGACTCTCTGCAACTCTGTACATTCGTTTCTCCTGATCTTTCTCTGTCTGAGTTTGTTTCTTCTGTTTCTCTCCTCGCTGCAAGCATTGGCGCCAAGGGTCGATCACCTACGCAGCCCACGCGACGTCGAAGTCTCCTGTCGGATCCCTGATCCCATATCACCACTCCCCAATCCGCTTGACGACACCCGCTCCCGTTTTCCCAGGATCGACAGTGGCAGAGCTGCCACACACACACTTCGTACAGCCTGGCTGACGAAACACTGCTGTTGGCCACCAAGGATTCCAGTCTGACCTAGCCTACCTTCTATTGCTATACTTTGCTATACTTCCTGTCGCATTGCCTTGCGGCTCGTGCTCCCCCTCTCATCCGAACATCGCCGTGCCGCCGCGCCTCGCCTCGCCTACCTTCCGACAATCCACTGATTGTTAACATGCCGTCAATTGATTCCTTGCCATAGCTCCCCCAAACCCTGTGCGCTTGAGGAGATCCTGACCTGGAGTTACCACTGCGAATAAGTCAACATTCACCATGCCTCGACCATTTCGGATCGGCATACCGATCGACCCATCCACCGGGTCTGCCGTTCTGCACGCCTCGTCCAACCTGGGACCGCGGCAAGATCCCAACCAACAAGGAGACAATGGCCAGGATAGTCAGAACACGCATGACCTCGAAAACCAGGCCATAGATCGGGCCAACTCGGGTGGTGGAGGTGATAACACAAATGCCACGGCAATGGTTCGTTCTAGCCCAGCCCCCTCGCTTCTTTGATCGAGGAGTCCCACTATCTGGAGGTCTTGATTTTGCTTACAAAGCCTCTAGATTGTCGTAGGCACGATAGTAGGCGTAATACTCATTGTCTGCCTGTTCGTCTTGCTTCGATCGCTGCGCAAACGCCTAGACCCGAAATCCAAATATCGAGATGGGCCGTTGAAGAAAGTATGGAGCAAGTTGAGCGGATCCAAATCGAAATACAGCCGGACTGGCGACTCCGATGACGAGTTCAACCGATCAGTCCGCATGCGCGAAGCCCAGGGCAATCTCGAAGACGCACTGCAGGATGTAAATGTCCAACGGACAATGGTGGGCGCAAACAATGGCCAGGATGGTGTCAACCGGAACACATCAGTCCGCTCGGTTATGACCCTCCCTGCTTACCGGCCAAAAGCAATAGATACGGAACAGGTCCTCGGTCGAGAGGGCGAGCGCGACGGCATCGACACTGTCGTCGAGATGCCCACGGCCGAGGAAGACGAGGAAATGCGGGAGGAGGAGATGAATGCATTGTACCAGATCCGGCTCGCTCGCCGACAGCAGATCGCCGAGCGGGAAGCGCGCAGGGAGGAGCGCCGTGCGGCCCGGGAGCGTCACGACCACCGTGCCCTTGAGGACATCCGCGACCGAGCGCGCGTGGCGTCTCAGCAGGCTACCACCCAGGTCGAGCAACTTCGCGATGCTCATGAACAGATCAAGCAGAGCAGGCAGCGCGCAGTCAGCAGCGTGAGCTATGCCGACTTGGGCGTGGTGCGGGCAGACGGAACGAGGCTGCGGGCCAACAGTGCTGAAAGTGAGCGCATGGGCCTGCTTAGTGATGCCGGGAGCATCGCGCTCAGCGCACACGATGGCCACAGCCTGCAACACAGGAGGCAACCGAGCGCTCAAAGCGTTCTCAGCATCGATACCTTCCGCAGCACCCCAGGCAGCTCCGCATCGCGTTCTGGGTCTCCTGGTTTCAGTGGGGGTCACAGCAGGCAGGGATCGAGGAGCCAGCTAGGCGAGGATCTGCCCCGTACCGGCTCCGGCCTCTCGCAGCGGGCGGGATCCAGCCCCGAGCTGATCGATGCTGCAGAGGCAGACATCGGTGGCAGCGACATGCCCCCTCACTCGCCTCCCAGATATGATGACGTTTCTCTTGACGAGCTCTCACCTATGCACTCGCACCAGTCCGGCCCATCAGCCAACCCATCGGGCACGAATACCCCCTACAACGAGCCACCACCAGACTACCCAGGCCGAGTCCAGGAGCCCGAGGGACCGACCCAGGCCAGGCAGAACAGGCTGAGCGCACACATGGCCGACCTGGCCGAGCAGCAGCGGGCAGAAGGCCAGGGCCAAGGGCACACCAGGACAACCTCGAGGGGTGTCGGCGGCGTGCCGCAACTGCCGAGCTTAAGGCTGAACAGGTTGCCCCAGATCGTGGTCGAGCCGTCGACCGCGTACCCTAGGGATGACGACCAGGAGCAGGAGCGGAGGTGGTCTTGAGCCAGGGAAGTGACCGATTCCCGAACAGTGGAGGAGGGACAGTAATCGTTTTGATTATGCATACGCCTGGCATGATAATGACGGATGACTCCCGAGAACACACACAAACACACTCTAAAAACAACACAGAGATATAAGAGCGACAGCGGTGGATATATTTTTGCCATTTCCGGATACATCGTCGGATTTCTCACGTCGTCGGACTTCACGATGCGCCTTACAATCAGCAGCAAGCAGCATGCATGTCTTGATTTTGATTTATTTGCCAAGGTCTTTTCTGGACAGATACCACCAACCATTGGGCTCTCCTTCGGGTTTTCCATCGTCTTTTTGTTGTATATATAATCTGAGCATATCGTCAGGAGCATACTGGAGTACCTCGGGTTTCGAGTGGGAGACTAAAATGATCGTCTCTCACCTGCTGTTATCCTTTGAAAAGCCGCCTCTAGCACTTGAATGTGGAGAATGGGGAGGAGAATATAATAAGGATATTTGATGCTGTCTTTATTACGTCTACAGTTATTCGGTATTTGACTGTGATTTTAAGCTCCTTGTGCAATGGAACGACCTCGATGAGACGACACCATACGGAGCTGGTCGACGAGTTCTATGTGGATCTCTTCGTCTCCTTTGAACTGGAAGCTGAAATCAAGTCAAGGCATAGAGCATGAACACACTTAGGGAATGACACTGACGCGACGGCAGAGGCCAAAACCCTCCAAAGGAAAATCTAAGGCGTTGGTCTCCACAAACAAGAGGAGTTCTGACTGCAGCGTCTTCCCAGAAACGGGCGGTGAGCACACTTCATATGAGTGGAAGAATTCGCACCTCCGTTCATTACACGGTTGACCTTTTGGTTGCCTGATACTAGCTGTGCAAACGGGCCCATGCTACCCATGCTGGACTGTGATGTTGCACGGCAGATTGTAGTGATCCTTCTTGAGGGACGAAACGTAGGTATCTGAGCTTGATCATAGACCGCAGATGATATGCATGCGAAGCCTAGGCCTTCTCTGAGTACTTGCAGCGGGGATCGTTACAAGGCGAACTACACATCAGCTTCACCAGACACACACCTTCGACATACCTAACCAAACGGTATATGCAAAATGGGTTTCCATATCCGCATCTCCACTCTTTTGAGGCAGGGCGACGGAGGACAAACAAGAAGATACATCAGGCTGATTCAGTCCATTGCTTTTGTTTTGGTTCACGTCTATAATGAATTATCTCTTACACAGGGCTGAAGAAGCCAGCCCCACCGACGCTCGCCACGACAAAACAAATCGTCTACAGGATGCCGATTGTCCAGCTTAGCTGGTGCTGAGGCACGTTCGACCAGGTTTCCATCTTTGTTTTCAACCCCGTATGAGCCTGATTTCTACTGCTCGACCTTCAAGCTCTGCAGCCTAGCCTCCGTCTGGATAACCTGCAGTGAGAGTAGTTGTCAGTATTGCTGTCTTGGAAAATGTTCTGCTCGTGGTTGTGAGTGGGAAACTTACATCAAGAGCCTGCCTAACCTCCAACACCTTCCTCACCTCCCCAAGCCAGTCCCGGCTGAGCGTCTTGGCCCAGCCGGTCAGCCCGTTCATCTCGCGCGCGGCATTGTCCAGGTCGCCCTCCTCGAGGAACGTCTGGGTGCGCGTCAGCACGCTCTCGACGTCGTCACCGGCCGCCAGCCCTTGCTTCTTGAACATGACCTTGCTCAGCAGCAGGCTGGAGGCGTGGGAGGCGACGCCCGCGTCCTCGGGCAGCAGGCTCGCCTTGCGCACCTCGTTGGCCACGCGCCGGAACCGCTCCGTCAGGTCCTGGTGCGACGAGATGCCCCGCTGGTAGGCGGACGGGTTGATGGACGCGATGGCGGCGTTGACGACGGCGTCGTCGGCGGCGATCTCGCGGAGGGCGACGAGCTCCTTGATGAAGGGCCGGGGCGTCGCCGAGTCCTGCAGGCTGGCGCGGACGGCCTCGACGGCCACGTGCAGCTGCTGCGTGCGCAGGTTCGTGTCGATGACCTCGTTCCAGCCGCCGGCCAGGCTCTCGAGGTCCTTGACCGACTTGGACAGCTCCTCGAGCTTGCCCAGCCGGCCGTCGCGCTCCTGCTCGACCCGCTGCTGGATCTCCTTGGCGAACAGCCGCTTGAGCTCGACGGCCTGCTCCAGGAGCTTGTTGTTGAGGCGCTCCTCGCTGACCTGCCGCTCGCGCTCCGTCATGACCTTAATCCGCTGGTCGTGCACCTCCTTGAGCTTCCTGATCTCCTCGTCGAACTCGCGCTGCCACCCGGCCTCCTGGGCGGCCATGGCCGACTCGACGCGGGTCACGAGGTCGTTGGCGGCCTTGTCGAAGTCCTGGACGCGCTCCTTGACCTTGGCGGCGGCCTCCGCCTCCACCTTGGCCTTGATCTGGTCGATCTCCGAGGTGACCTTCTTCAGCTGGCCCTTTGCTGCCTCGATGCTGGATCCGTATTTGCTGTGCGCACCATCGGCGTTGATGACCGCAATGAGGTCGTTCAGCATGTGCGCCAGGTCCTGGACCACGGGCTCGTCCACATCGGGGAAGTAGATGGGCTCGAGGGGAGCAGCTGGGGGGAACCGGGAGGGCTCGTTGACCTCTGGCGGCTTGAAGTCGGAGGTGGCGGCGGCAGGAGCAGCAGCGGCAGGGCGGACCTCCCTGGGCTCCACGGGCTTGGGTGCCTCTGCCTTGGGCTGTGGCTTTGGCGCGGGCTCCTTTGCCTTGGCCTCCTTCTTCGCAGCGGCTGCCTTGTCAACGGCGCTGGAGTGCCTACCAGCCGGCTCGCCGCTGTCTGCTACCCTCCACGACATGCCGCTAGAAGCCGGGATCCGCACCGCCTCGCCGGTGTCGCGTCGTGACCCAGTGCCACGGTTTGAGATGTTGGGGAATCGCTTCCGGAACTCGGCCTCCTCCAGGTACAGCACAGCCTGCTCGCCGTATGGGATATACTCGGTGAAGAAGTCGTGGAAGCTGTCGTTGATGCGGGAGTACCAGACACCACCGCCAAAGGCGACGGCGCCGAGCAGGACCAGGGTCAGGACATAGTTGCGTAGCCTCCTGAAGAATCCCTTGCCCGCAGGAGGTGGTGGTGGAGGGGGAGTTGAGGACTTGTCGTCCTTCGTGACGGCACCGAGGTCTTCGGGAGCTGGAGGGGTCAGAGGCACGTTCTCGGCGGGTATGCTCTGGGCGTCGATCTTGTTCTCGAGCGGTGCGGAGGGTGTTGAGCTCGTCGACGCCGTGTTCGTCTCTGATGCTGGTGGTTTAGGGACTTGTGAGGCTGGGGTCTTCTCGTCGGCAAAGTATCTCTGTGTGCACAGTCAACCAGTCAGGCATTGAATCCAAATTGGTAGCAGCTCTCGTGCCCCAGACGGCACGACACTCGACTCACCATTGCGGCGAGCCCAGCAGGCCGCGCTGCCGCCGCTGCCTGCCATTGACGGCCAGAAGCAGCAGCGACAGACCTGCTGCTCAGGCCCCTCACGGATCGAAGCGATGTCCGCAACATGAGGGAAATCGAATGGCCGATGAATGGGGTTTGGGTTTGTTAGGTGGGTAGTAACAAACATCCAGGCCGTAGGTGAGAGCAGACAGCTGCGGGAAATTTCGCGACCTGCCCAGGTTTTGCCGAAGCTCTGATGGCGGCCGGCAGGGGTCGGCTGCTGCCGCCAGAACCAAGGAAGCAGTAACGTCACTGCCCGGGAGCGTTCAATTGCTGCTGCACCGGGCAGCCAGCATACAGTTCAGATTATATCTCCCACTTTAGCACATATTCAAAGCAAAGAGAACAGATAACGATGCTTCAGCACACCATACCTCACGCCACCGTCTAATCAAAAATCAGTGATCCAGTTGTACCCGTGAAACAGCAATGAGTTATGGGAAGTCCTTCAATTAAACAATTCCTCTGACCCAGGGAGTCGTGCGGTTCTTCTATGCTCTCGTAACACAGTTGTGCATGTATGGATAAATTGAGCTTCTTAGGACAGAAGATCTCATTCCTTTGGCATCGTCTATGTTCGCGTAGTGTACAGCTCCGCATGATGTTCACACCGCCCTTACTGCGCTCCCGAAAATGATATTCCCCCATCCTCCTTTCCCAAGTAGTGTAAGGCTCGTGGCGGCTGGACAATCTCGTCATATCAACATCATCCTTGGACGCCAACCGTTGCCTCTTTCTTCCCTGGACTATGCCAACGATCGGTCATGAACAATGCCAAAACACCACCAAGAAGCAGCGTATCAAGAAAGGAAATAAAGGTATTAAAGGGTAACCATCCTACTGCAGGACTCCCAAGCCAAACAAAAGCGCCGGCCTCACTGGTATCGTGTCGTGCCCAGGGAAGAGCCAGCAATTCCTCCAATCTATGCCACAGGACCATGGCCTGCTATCCCATCATATCTCTTGTTACCTTACAGAGCCGTACCAACACGCAATCCAAGAACAGGCTGAGCTACGTATCGCGGCGCGACATGTAGAGCTCTCAGCCGGACGCAGACAGTCGATAACCATGGCACTTAGCAAGCGCATGGTCCGGCGCTGTTGGTGTCCGACCTCTCCGGTGCTCCGAGGCTGACGCCCGGCCGCTGTCCTACCCTGGAGTGTCGTGGGCCAGCCTGGTCCAGTGGCAGCTTCTTAGCGATGGCGGTGAATAGTTCCCTCACGTTCTCGGCGGTCTTGGCGGATGTCTCGAAGAACAGAAGTCCGGCCTCACGGGCGTATGCCTCAGCCTCGGAGGCGGGGATGGCCCGCTTGTCAGGCTGCTCGGTGACCAGATCCAGCTTGTTGCCGGCCAGGGCGATGATGATGTTCTCGTTGGCCTGGCGCTGGAGCTCTTTGACCCACGCCTTGGCCTTATCCAGGGATGCCTGAGACCGAGTTGTCAGCAACGCTAGGGGTCCTGCTATTGAGCTCGGGGATTCTGAACGTACAGCTTGTGTGATATCGTAGACGACTACGGCGCAGTTCGCATTTCTGTAGTACATAGGCGCCAGAGACTTGTACCTCTCCTGCCCAGCCGTATCCCAGATCTCGAACTTGACGGTCGTGTTCTCGTCGAGAGAGATGGTCTGTGTGAGGAAGGCGGCGCCGATAGTTGATTCTCTGTACGAGTCGAATTGGTCCTGGCGGTCTGTCAGCGGATAGGGCGATAAGAAGCTGGGTGCGTGCTAAGCGATGCATACCTTTACAAATCGCAAGACTATTGAGCTCTGAAATGGCGCGTTAGTGACGACGATGGCGCATGGGGTTTGAGGGTAAAGTGACGGGGACGGGCAGTACCTTTCCGACGGCAGATTCTCCTACGATGTGTTAGCCCACAAGCACATGCACACGCACACCTCTGCCACACACAGACTCCGGCCTCTGCCGTTCTTGTTGGGAGAACATACCGAGCAGCACCAGCTTGAACTGCGCGAATCGGTTGCCCATTCCTCGGGCGCCAGGGGGTCCTCGAGTAGCCATATTGAGGGAGCTGGTGTGGTTTTGCGAAGGAGTTGTTTGTTGGGAGAAAGATGCGGTTCTCTAGGTGGTCGGCGGATGGGGTTGGGCCTTGGATTTCGTGATCCACTCGTGCAGGTTGGCAGGCTGGCTGGCGGGTTCGAAGGTGGGCAAAGTCGGGCTTCGAAAAGAGTGCACGTCCGCAGGCGACAGGGGTAGGTTGACTGCCTAGGGGATGACGAGGTCTGCAGGTCAGGCCGTAGATACCGTAGGCGTAGGGTGTGCAGTGGGTGTCGGAGGACAAGGTGATGGAGGTGTGGACGGTGGCCAACGAACGAGTGATTGAAAGAAGCTTGGGCGGAGGGCGATGATGAATTAGGCTGGACTGGCTGGACTGGCTGGGCTGGGCTTGACTGGGTCCGGACTGGCAGGCTGGCCGACTGGGGCAGGATGCGGACGGGAGTGATTGCACACGTCAGGCGCTGCATCAGAGTCTTGGGGCCAGGCTGCACTGCCCTGCGCTGCCGAACCCGCAGGACCACCAGACCTCTGGGTTGCCGTTTAGCAGCTTAGTGTGAGTGCACGCAGTACACAGGTACAGCCGGGTTTCCCGCAGCCCGTCTGGCCCGACCTAACCGGCTGCAGTCTGCAGTCTGATGGGGCCTAGACAATCCTTAGGTAATCTGCTTGTCTGGGTCATGTCTGAATGAAACGGATGGGACAGTCACCGCACCCGAGTGGAGGGGCTGGAGGGGACACGGAACAGGGGACTGGCGAGATCAAGCGGACCCTCATTCACAAGCCATTCGCCTGCTGCAGTGCTGGCTGGCCACTTGTGACATGACGACACCCCGGCCGAAATTAGAAGCGGCTCGGTTGGGGTCTTGGGGTCAGATTGGATAGGTCCTGCAAGCTAAAATAGGTACCTAGGTAGATAGCTTACCCCTACACCTGGCCATGGGCAAGTACTGAGCAACGTGGTGTAAATATCACCGTCGAGACATTTCGCCTCAACCTCCCTTACCTTGCTCGCAACCACTGTTCTCGTCGCGCATCCCCTGCAAGGAAACACCCAACGGCGACTTGAACCAAGCCATCTGTGAACCACCAACGATCACCCCCAACCAGCCCTTCAAGTAGACAAGGAACGTCTAGAGCTGCGAGCCTCGAGCTGTCTGCTTGCTCCCCCTGTTGCCCAGCATGGCCCTGCCATTCAGGGATATAAATGTCCAAGTCGCTTCCGACTCCTACATCTTCACCTCGCCTTCCTCCCCCAATGCGCCGGCTCTTACTATCGACCGGCCAAGTGGCGATATCCGGTTGAGCGACGGCGCTCTGGTGGCTGGAAAAAGGGTGTCGAGAGTGACGAGTATTGCTGGCATCTTGGGCATCATCCAGTTGCGACTCGGTACTGCAACCCTGAGATCTCCTGCGCGCATTACCACGGTTTTGCTAACAACTTCCACAAACAGACAAGTATGTCATTGTCATTACCAAGGCCCAGCCGGTCGGCCGGCTCAGGGGCCACATGGTGTACAAGATCGTCTCGACCGATATCCTCCCGATGCGCGAGCGACAAGTCCACGACCCAGACGAGGATAAGTTCCTCTTGATACTCAAGTCCTTCATCAAATCTGGTCCCATGTACTTCTCCTACTCCATAGATCTCACCAACAGTTTCCAACGCCAATCACAACATGACAACTCCAGACCGTTGTGGCAGCGGGCGGACGACCGATTCTTCTGGAACAGATTCGTCCAGTCCGACTTGATCAATTTCCGTACGTCAGGTGCGAGGGGCCACCCGGGCCCCCAGCCTGGCGCTGACCCTTATATATTGCCAATCATCTTTGGCATGCTCGAGATCCACCCGACAACGTTCAAGGGGACTCCTTTGACTATCATTCTGATCACCAGGCGTGGTCGGCATAGGGGCGGTACTAGGTACTTCTCGCGAGGCATAGACGAGCAAGGCCATGTCTCAAACTACAACGAGACGGAGCAGGTTGTGATACTAAACGACAGCGGCACCGGTATGAGCGGCTTTGCCGGTTCTTCCGACGTTCAGGCTCGTAAATTAGACGGCCAGGAGACAAATATCTTATCCTACGTCCAGACCAGAGGCAGTGTGCCCGTGAACTGGGCCGAGATCAACACCTTGTCGTACACGCCGAAGCTGCAGATCCGTGGCATTGACTCTGCAGTCGGCGCGGCGTCAGCACACTTCAACGAGCAGATCCGTATCTATGGCGACAACTACCTGGTCAACCTTGTCAACCAGAAGGGCCGAGAAAAGCGCGTGAAGGATGCTTATGAGCAAATAGTTGAGAAGCTGCAGTCATCGCCCAAGGAGGCCGTGACGGGCGACCAGATCACTGACGAGAAGTTCCACGTCATTGAATCTGGAAGCTCCAAGCGCGCGTTTGACCGTGTCCACTACATCTACTTCGACTTCCACTCCGAGACGAAGGGCATGCAGCTGCACAGGGCGCAACTCCTCCTGGACCGCATGCAGGACGCGCTCATCGCCCAGCAGTACTTCCGGGCCGTGGACATGCCAGCGGGCATCGACGGGCGCCTGGAGCCTAGGAACTTCCAGACCTCCGTCGTACGTACCAACTGCATGGACTGCCTGGACCGCACCAACGTGGTGCAGAGCATGCTGGCGCGGTGGACGCTCGACCGCATGTTCGTCGACCTGGGCCTGATGCAGCGCGGCACCACCTTCAAGGACGAGGACCCGGCCTTTGAGTTCCTCTACCGTAACCTGTGGGCCGACAACGCCGACGTCGTCAGCAAGAGCTACTCGGGCACCGGCGCCATGAAGACCGACATGACGCGCCTTGGGAAGCGCACAAAGGCCGGCGCCATGCGCGACGGCGAGATCGCCATCACGCGATACGTCAAGAACAACTTCCTCGACGGGCCCCGGCAGGACGCCTTCGACCTGTTCCTGGGCATCTACGACCCTGGCGCGGTCGCCGTCGGCCCCAGCCAGATCTTCGCGGACCGCCGCCCCGTGCTCATCCAGGCCATCCCTTATATCCTGGCATTCAGCATCTTCTTCGTGCTGGTCGGCATGTTCACTAGGCGTCTACCCGACTCGGCAGTCCTGCCGATGCGTCTGTTCATCATCTTCTGGACCCTGGTGGGCGCCTGGGCTGCACGGTTCATCCTCAAGAACGGCATGCTCTATGTAAGTGTCACCCTCCGTCTTCCAACAGCTCCGTAAGCGCAGACTCACTGACAAACGCTCTTGCAGGTCAACTGGCCCAAGCTCAACCCTCGCCCCTACGTGGCCGAGGGCTACCAGGAGACCATCAGCAAGGTCAGGAAGGACCCTCTGCTCGGCCCTCTCGTGGCCAGGCACGAGCGCGGCCTCAGCGCGGCGAGGTACTCCAACGCCGAGGAGGGCAAGAAGAGGATCGAGTAGCGGCGTGGATTTGTGGTGGCGTGCTGTAATAATAGAATATGATTTCTTTTGGTCCCCCAGCTGGAGTCCCGGCTGCTTGTCTCGTAATTGGCATTTATAAGTCTCTGTGGTTGGTGGTTTAACCTGAGGCTCACCTCGACAGGGCTACTTTCTCCGTTTCTTCAATTCTGTATCCTTCTGTGGTTCTGTTCTCTTTTTTGCATTTTACGGACCGCGGACTTCTAGCAAGATTTATAAAGCTCATCACTAATTCGATTCGTCAGAGTGCTCTACCATCCTCTGCTGGATCCTTCACCACTTGTGATTTCTGTATTTCACAACTGTGTCTTGAGGAATTTGTCTCTACTCTCCTCCATCTATCAGTCATCCCAAATCATTGCATTCATGCCAAAAAAAAAGTTCCTCATCAGTGAGAACGAGGCTGTGGCGCGATTGCAAGCAGATTGTTCCTGATGGTCTTGAACGATGCGGGAAAGCCACTCGCATCTGCAAAGCTGATCCTCCGTATCCTCCGGGTGGGGAAGCAAAAGATGTTCCTGATATTTTACACCACGACCCGAGCAACGCCATATTTTTGATTCTCCCTCCATCCTTGCTGCCCTCCACTTGCCATGCCAATGCGGACGATCAACTTCCCTGCCCGCTCCGGCTCAGCCATCAAGCCGCCACGAAGTCAGTCCGGATATCATGCTTCGCAGACACGAACACCTCCTCGCCCGCGTGCCAGATGAACCAGTCGTCGAACGAGAGCGACCACACCCAGCCCAGGTTGTCCTCGGGCGGGAGGATACCCGCGTCGCGGGCGTCCTGCTCGATCGCGTCCACCACGGGCCTGATGTGCCGGGTGGATTTCGTTCCTGGGATGATCTGAAGCAGCATCGAGCGCACTTTCTCGACTTTCGTTAGGGATTCGGTGCCGAGGCCTTGGAAGCTGGTGGCTAGGTTGTTGTTGTTGTTGTTGATTTCGTTTGCGTTGTTGTTGTTGTTGGGTGGTAGGAAGGGCGCCAGCTTGCGCTCCAGGGTGTCTAGCTGCCGGTCGAGGTCTCGGATTGAGGGGGCGTTGGAGAGGGCTGCTGGGATCTTTGCCTGTGTTTGATACATTTTTGTAAGCTGGTATCGCTTGTCTGGGAGCTCAAGGGGGGAACTAGGTAAGGACGCAGGTATGTGGGCGAGGCAGGAAACATATGAAGCACAGCATGAGAGAGGACAAGTGGAAGAAGTGAAGGAGGAATATGGGGCACTGTCTACATACCGGATCCAGGGTGCCAGTCCAACCGATGACGGAGTACTTCAAAGCCAAGCGGCATTCCTCGACCTGGTATTTGAAGCAAACGGCGGCCTCGCGGCGGCGGGCCATCGCCTGAAGCTGCTCTTGAGTTGAAAGTGGGAAATGCGCAGGCGTCTGATTCTGGGAGGCGCGCTCATCCATTCTGGCGGGCGGCTCGCTGTCGTTGCTCTTGATGACGGCTGCGGAGTTTACGAAAATATCGTGGTCGTCTTCGTGGTACTGGTTGACGAAAATATTGTCGTCGGAGGAGTCGCGGTACTGAACCCCGTCGAATTCGTCTGCCGGTGCGGGCGCTGCCATGCCTCTGGGGGCCTGATCAGCGTCGATTTCCAGCTCGTCTGGGTATGGAGTGAGGGACCGAGGCCGTTCAATGTACCAACGCTCGGGCGAAGAATCGGATCGACACCTCAGGGGAGAGGTTTGGATTGGGGGCATCGCAGGGGGCATCGCAGGATCGAGACAGTGTGGGTGTTCTGAGTAAGAGGCTAATTGGGAGAGGGGGGGGGGGGCGAGTGACTGATGGCGGACAGAAGGTCTGAAGATGTCAACTGAGCAAGTTGAGGTGGTTTATGTCACTTGGTTTGAATGACGGAAAGGTCTATCAAGCGAGGGCAAACAGTTGTGCCTGCTGGGCTTGAGGGCAAGTGTGGTTGACAGTTGCACATAAAATGTGCGAGATGAGAGTTTTGAAGAGTAGAGCCAAAGAGAAGCAGTTGAGAATGCCCTGGCAAGATGACACTTGCACACGAACCTCAAAATTGGAAGCGTAGGCAGGTTAGGATAAAACTGAAGGAAGTAGGGAGGGTGTGGTACTCTAGAGCACGAAGGCAACTGCTAGGAATTTCAGGAACCTGGTGGACTCAAGTCTGATAGCACAAAACCATACGGATTGAAGACCACGACAGACACGATCACAAGAAACAAATCAGTCAAAGTAGGAACTCTGTATGTTATGTGCCTGTAGTATAAAGTATAGACAAAACAGAAATATCGAAAGCCTCAAGAAGGTATCGTTCCCTCTTTTCAGCCATTCGAGCTTCCCAAAATGGAAGACACAGTTTTATCCTGTCCCCGTTTGCTATGTCCATGCCTCGCTTACAGGGTGGTTGGGAGCAATAGAACCCCCTTGATGATGTTATAATCCATTGTTGCCCTCGAATTGACCCCCATTCCGAGCTGCCCGCCCACGTGTATAAAAGAAGACAGTAATTACTAAAATTAAACCCCAAAAGAGAAAGAACGTGGAGATGGAAGACACCCTTCGGCCGGGGGTATCAAGAGCACGGTCATTCTAGCCCGCAAACCCTTTCCTCCTTCTTATATCCAATCAACGGAAGGCGAACGCAGAATCTGGCTATGCTCTTGAACAGGACAGAAGGAAAGCAGAAAAGACCGAAATTAAACTCCGTAGGCTATGCCACATAGTGAAAAGTAATCACAGCATAGAAAAAGAAGAAGAGAGTATGTGGAGATGGTAGTGCATGCGCGTTGTGCCGTCGCGGCGATGCGCCGCCCTACAGCCACAGCAGCCACCTCACGCCGCGGACGAACCCCTTGCCGACGCCCAGGAACACCCGGGCGATCATGACGACGAGCCAGACGTACCACATGAACCCGACCAGCGCCCACTCGAGCGCCAGCCAGCCGGCCCGCCGCGCCCACCGGAAGCGCCGCCTCCGCCGCCGGGACAGCTTGTCGATGACGTCCACGACGGCTTTCACCTTGCGCCGCTGCCCGTCCACCAGGTCCCCGCTGACCTCGTCCGCCTCCTCGGCCGCGGTGCGCGTCATCGCGCTTAGGTCTAGTTGGAGCCGTGTCCGCAGGTGCTCGATCTGTCCGTTGACGAGGTCGTTGCGAGTGCGGTACCGGAACGACTCGGCCGCTGACTCCCACCGCTGCCTGGACGTCTGGATCGCCGTGCCGAGGACTCGTGCCGTCACAGGAAAGAGGTCCGCCTCCGAGATGGGCTTGCTGAGGAGTTCTTGGCGTTGGTCCTCGGGCACGAGCTGAGTTATCTCGGGCCACGAGACCCTGTTGCCGAGGGCCGAGAGGACGTCGCTACTCTCGTTGGTCGTTGCGGCGTCCAGCACCTGCCCTTCATGATGCCGCCTGGATATATTCATGGCCATGACGCCAGAGCTCAGCATGTATGCCTTCATACGTGCAACCTCTCGCCTGGTCAACGGCGCACGTTCGGGCGCGGAAGTCTGCTCTGACAGGGAGAAATGGCGGCTGTCCCTGTTGAAGGCCGCCGAGAACCGGCGGGTCTTGGGCGACTGTCCAGAGAACGCTGTGCCTGGACGTCTGCCAGCAGAAAGCGGCTCCTCGTGGATGTTGCCCATGCGCATTTCGGTGTCTGATACGTTGACTGCTGGGTCATTCTGCGTGTCCGAGTCTGCAACCGAGATATCTATTCTGGGAGGCTTAAGGAGCTCGAACCGGGTCGATCGGCGGCTAGCTGGCCTCGACAGCGGCGCACCTATTTGGCCGTGGTCCCTGAATTCCGACGCAGACACGAACGGAGGCATAACGTCAAGGAAGTGTTTCGAGTCTTGCTTGATGTGCCCTGGCCGGCCTCTGATCGAGGCAGTCGGAGATAACGATTTGCCTTGCTTGCGTCTACCACGCTCCTCGGCATCGGTGGCGTCGGAAGATGAGGTCGAAGAGTCGGAGTCTTCAGCCTCTGAATCTTTCTTCCATATCAGCTCGCTGACCTTGGAAACCCCTGACTTCAGTACACTGTCGATGCGCGGCGCCTTGAACAGACTACGCAGGCCGGCACCAGGGTCACCCAAACGCATACTGTTCGTCTTGCGATGAGACTTGTGGCTGTCACCTGTGAGCCGTGTTGTAATGAATTTTGGCTCAGGTCCCACCGAGTTGTTCCTTGACCGTGATCGTCCTCGCTTGTCTACCTCAGGGGTACTAGACAATCTGTCTGCTGCGGGAGTAGCGATGACTTCAACACTATCCTCCTTCTCGCTCGATTGGATTTCATGTTGGCGTTCTGAAGCTCGCTCCCGGCTGCGATCGCGGAACATCTGTTTGACTTTGGAGAATGGATTCCTTGACGGCGACCCAGTCCTACTTGTAGCTGGGGATAGCTCTGTGCCAATGCCGGGTATGAAATAGTTGTCGCGGCGTGAGTTGCGGGCTTCGGGCGAATTCGGTACAGACGACTCAGTATCCAGTGACGGTCTGCCCCAATATGGAGGTACTTCCAAGCTCTCCCGACTCGGGCGCTGTGAGGACGTGATATTGGGTCGGCTGGCGAAATCTTTCTCCTCCACGCTAACCACATTGCTCAGGGATTCCCTGCGGCTGTGTTGACGACTACCTCCGGTCGAGTCTGAGTTCTCGAGGCGATCTGGCCTGATAGAGTCTGATGGCAGTGATTTGGGCTCCTTCAGCTCCGGCTCCTGTGACAATCTTGCCTCGTTTTGTTGCGCCTCCTCCCGCGCGATCATCTCCATCATCTGTTTCTCAAGAATATCCTTGTCGATGTCTATTGTGTTCTTCCTACTACGCTTCTTCTGGCTATCTGAATCAGATGAACTCGAAGAGGAGGATGAGTCGCGTCGACGGAGCGGATTGTGGGAATGGCCATGTGCTGAGTTCGTGTGGCGGTGGAAGCTCCTAAGCTCCTGCAGCTTCTGGCGAGCTCTTTCACGTGTGCCGCCTGAGGTATGGTCAAGTTCGTTTTTGGCTGCTTTGGCCTCCACGGCCGACTTCCCTGGTCCATCTTCTGGCCCCGAGAGTTGCAGCTGTGCGTTCTTGAATGCAGCCGCGGGCGAAGCATCGTTTGTAGCCTGCGAAAGTGGCCGGTACAGGCCTGAATCTTGAGGGAACACACGCCGCCAGTTGCGATCCTCGACCAGTCTTTTGTGATCATCCTGTTCCAGCCAGTAGATGTCTGCCACGAGGTCGGCCGGCTCGATAGTCCAGTCGTTCCTAGGTCGTTTCGTTTTCGTGACAGCATTTGATGTGCGAGACACATGAGACGGTGGGGACGTCTCAACGTTGAAGACGTCTGCGCCAGCAAATGGTGGAAGGGCAGAACTGCCCGGAGTCCGCATCTGACGAGTAGCGACCCATTTCGCGACATCGTCCACCCAGTCGGTGACCCTACTCACGTCGCCGAAGCCCTGACTCTCGCCATCGATGGTCTTTCTCTCCCTAGCCCTGACCTTGCGATTCCTGATATACTGTAAAGGATCATATGGGCGGCCAATCTGGCCGGCTGTGTCAAAATTAAACGGTGCCCCAGATGTCGAGGCCGAGAGGGCAGGGTCACTCATGGTTGACGTCTTGGATAATGTGTCTGGTTTCAAGGGCGGCAGCAGTTCGAGCGCCCGCCGGTATTGGGCGAGGAGTTCCATGTAATCTTTTGCCTTTTGAGCCCTCGCCAACGTAGAACTAGAAAAGTGGTACCGATAGCCACTGCCGTCGCTCGTAGGGTCGAAGGCGGGTTGTAATGAGCTTGTTCTCCCGCTGGATCCTAGCCTGGACAAGGTCCCTCGATCTGGTTTTGGGGACATGGTACGTGAGACCCTCCTCTGCTGTTGCAACTGCTGCCTAAGGCTTCCTGCCACGGCATTATCTGTGGCTAAGGGTACTAGTCTTGGAGGTAACGGCTGCGATACATTTCTTGTCTGCGCCATGCGCCTCGACTCGCTCAAATTCAATGCCATGTTGACAATCTGCGTGGATTCCATGTCCAGAGACGAGGTGGACGTGCGTGGAGATGGCGGCCTCGGGGGGCTCTCGTGCGGCTGTTCTTGCCTGGCATCGCCGCCCAACGCCCCAGGGGAAGTGCGCGGCGGTCTTTCTGCTGAACCATTTATCGTATTCCCTGGGCCTGGGGACAAGCCCAGGCCGAGGCCGAGGCTCGAATGCCTCCCATTTGGTATGGGGTCATCGCTCTGGGTTGATGTGCGGTGACTCTTGCTTTTGCCCTTGTCGACTGTGCGCCGCGAGCGGTGCTTGTGATGTCGGGTGTCGTCCACGACGGCGTCCTCGAAGGGGTCGGAGAGGAGGAATGCGCCGCTGGAGCGAGGTTTGTGTGGTCTCGACTGACGGTGCTGGCGCTTGCTCTCTCTTGCGATATCACTGCTCCTCTTCTGCCTGCCCGCGTGGCCGTTGACCGGAGCATCGTCGTGGGAGGGTCGCTGTGCCAGGGTGGCATCGGTGGTCCAAGTACTGTTCATGACGCTGCCGGAGGCACTCGACTCGCCCAGCTCTGGGCTGGCTGGCGCAGCATGGCGGTCCTGGGAGGAGGGTCGGCGGCCGCTGGGCGGCGGGAGGAGGTGCTGCTGTGGGCTGGCATCCTGTTCCGTCATTTCGAGCCCTTGTTCACATGCCCCGGGCCGAGGAGCTGGTATGCCGAGTTGCAAATGCTTCAGAGACGGCAGACTGTCAGAAGGTGAGACATCTTTGTTGTTGCACGTGGAGGTCGGCGGTGAGGGAGGGCGAAGATTCAGTCGGAGAATCAGTCGGGGTTGGACGTTCGATGATGGGCGGCGAACATGAGTAGTGTACTTTGTGTAAATGAGAGGCACGGGAGGTTTAGGAGGGCAGAGTCAGCGCCTCTGCTTGATTTGTCGGCGGGCGCAAGCTTTCGCGGATCGTGGATGGCATGTGCTCGAGTCCCTACTGGCTGGTTTGGGGTGTGAGTGTGTGTGAATAGTGTGTGTAACGTCCCTGTTTTTTTCGCATGTGCCTACCGCCCTTGGGGACACAAGATGGGTCGGCGGGAAGGTTGGTGAAAGGGAGGGTTGGCGTAACGTCGGACGCCATTCGGACGGCCCCAGACTGCCCAGGCCCCCAGGAGCCCAAGAGGCGCAGGGAATGGCGACCCCTAGGCAAGTACCAAGTACCGCGCCTAGCACCTGCAGTAAAATTGGCAAGCTTGGTCCGCATGCCCCACCTTCCCACCTGCCCGCCTGGCCTGCCCGCCCACCGAGCTGCAGCTCACAGATCCAGTCCCACGTTGTTGGTCTCGTTTTAGAGCTTTTGCTTTCGGTAGTGGCGGCATGGCGCCCCACATGTGGTCCTCCTCCGTGCCACTCTGGACCCAGATCTCCAGGTCCTCGGCCTGGCTGACGGTGGTACCCTGACCTCGCCTGAGACCCTCTAAATCATATCTGGCCAAGATCCCCGGGAAAGGCGTCACCGTCTTGTCGCAGACCGCGCTTGACCACAATGCAGAGCAATGCACGAGGCTTTATTGCTGTTACTTTTCTCTCTGCCAATTGTGGCGGGCTGGTTCGCTACTGAACTGACCCAGAAAAGTCCAACTATTGCTCCGATCTCCTTACGCCATCAAATTTGACTCTTGTGGACGCAGTCTCAGACTGGACATTTTGGTAAAAAGCTCCGAATGCAGATTTAGCCCAAAGAGCATGTTTCGAAAGCAGGCGCCCTAGATCGTGATGACGCTGTCCCTGAGGTTTAAAGTTTTGGCAGCTATGGGAAGTCTTAGCAGAACTCTTTTCGTGCTGGGTAGTCCTGGTATTGAGTCTGTTTGAGCAACCTTAAATACAGCCGCCCACGCCAAATGCGGTTGCGCGGCATCTCATGCATATATGGAATGTCAACTCATTTGATCGGAACTCGGCACCAACGAGGCTCAGAGTTGGACAAACACGATCCTGAGATCTAGTGTGCCTCCATCTCACACCTGTCCAACCACCCTTGATGTCGAATTGAGTGAGCGTGAGATCAGAATGTGACTGTACTGATCAAGACAGGAGTGAAACCAAGATGTGGTTCATTTGGGGAGCAGCCACCAGTTGCAGTTGGCGATACCATGCAGCAATCACGATATTCTTAGTACAATATGTGGCAGCTTTAAAAATCCGACTGAACATCTTTTGGTACGCCCAGGCGGGAATCTGTGAGTAGTCGTGGGTCTTTATAGACCGTCACACTCAGATGTTACCTTGAATATATTGAGTCGCCAATCAACTTACATCCTCTCCACCCTCGGCGACTCACCCATTTTACCCGTTGATATAGAGGCGGCAACAGATTCGATCTGTTGAACGGCAATTGTAAAACGACCGAGAATTGTGGATGGCACTCCTTCCCAATCCAATTTCAGAAATGAAATCCAGACACTATGTGGCGGGAGTATCTGTGTTTAAAAGGCAGCGTACCGTCCCCGGGCCCCGGTCTAATGTGGTCAATTTGTTTCTACCTACTAGTACCTTGCACAATTTACCTGACCAGATCGTAGTGTTTGAGTGAAGATGAAGCTCCTTTATCTTGCATCAGCTCTTATGAGCTACCACAACGTGGCAGCTCAGTTCACGCCGCCCGATGGCTGTTGTGCCACCGCAGCAATGCTGCGCTTCGAGTGCTCCCGTCTCGTCATTCAACGAGCCGACCCCTTGGTCGAACCCGGAAGGATACAGTCGTCTCATAACCACCAGATCGTGGGTGGTAACTCGTTCAATGCCACCATGGCGCCCGTTGAGTACGATCCATCGGTTGAGTCTACCTGTACCTCCTGCACATTCAGCGAAGACTTCTCCAACTACTGGACTGCGAACCTGTACTTCAGGGCGAGGAATGGCACATACAAGAGGGTACCTCAGATGCTGAACTTGGGGCTTGAGGGTGGGGACGGTGGTATCACAGTTTACTACATCCCCCCTTACGATGGCAAGACGACGGTCACTGCCTTCCAACCGGTGAGTACTTCTTGGTCGTAATATCATTCTTTCTGGGGACTGGAAACGTTTCCTGACAGAGATTAATTAGGGCTTCCGAATGCTCGTCGGTGATCCCACCCTCAGGGGCCCAGAAGGACAGCAGAAGCAGATCTGCCACCGCTGCTTCAGCAACATGGAGCAGAACCCCTTCGGCGGCGCACCTTGTACGGGTAGCGACACTACCTCCTTGCCCGAGGGCATGTGTGGTGGCGGTATCAGGACAACGATTACATTTCCTACGTGAGTGAAAATCGGTCCAATACCTTGATCTTTCCACACGACTGACCCAGTGTGCAGGTGCTGGGACGGCGTGAACACCGATAGCCCAGACCACAAGGCCCACGTCGCCTACCCAAGCTCTGGCTCCTTCGAGTCGACTGGGCCCTGCCCATCATCTCACCCTGTGCGCCTGCCTCAGTTGATGTACGAAGTCATGTGGGACACGACTCCCTTCAATGACCCGAACATTTGGCCCGAAGATGGCAGCCAGCCCTTCGTTTACTCAACTGGCGACGCGTGAGTTGCAACCTCCCGGCACACCATTCTATTCGGAACAACCACTGATAAATGGCGCTTTTATTTTGTAGTACTGGGCATTCCCAACATGGAGACTATGTCTTCGGCTGGAAGGGTGACGCGCTCCAGCGGGCCCTCGACAAGCGCTGCACGGGAGACGTCTGCAGCGAGCTCACACGTCAGCCCGCTGCCGATGCAACCAAGTGCACCATGCCACAGTTTATCGATGAGGATGTCGACGGATGTAAGTTTTGTCTCGTTCCTTAACATTTCTTCTGCACTGTGCAGAACTAACGACTGACATTGTGTAAGGGATGGACGAACTTCCTGGGGGAATGCCGGTTACGTGATTGCGAGAATAGAATCGACACCAACGATGCAGCTCAATCTGGGTTGAAGCAAGGAGAGTCACCGACTGGTTTCGGATTTCGTTGTCCTTCTCGACTGCCTGTGAATTCATATTCTATATAGAATGATTCGGTTTTGGAAAGTTGCTCAATCATATTCTCGAGAAACGCGATGACAATCAAGAAAGGGGGGATTTAATCAACAGGAGCCCGAATCCTGTCTTTCATTGCCCTGTCCTGAATATCTGCCCCGTGCACAGATTTCAGGTATTCTTTGAATTGCACAGACATCTCGCAGACCTGCTCGAAGTCCTGCTTCTCCAGAACGACCATGTCCTCACCCTCAGCTTTTCCTCCTTCGAAGTTGAAGCGGTATTCCGCTAGCGCTACAGCTGTCTGGAATGCTGTAGTATGTTTTGATCAGCAATGGCATCATGGATCTTGGACTCCTTCAGTTGCTTACCATTTCGGATTTCCCGGCCGTTCCAGCGAACCTTTCGCATTTCAGAGTCGTTGAGAACATACTTCTTCGCCCCCGAATCCACAGTGATTTCATTCTTGCGCTCCTTTTCGAGCTTGGCGAAGAATTGTTTCCAGATCTGCTTGCGCGCCTCCTCTCCGTGGTCTTCATAGTATATGGCAAGGTGTATTCTCGAGACGAAGGCGTCATCGAAAGTTCCGACTCGGTTAGTTGTCAAGAACATGATACCTCTATAGTATTCTAGGCATCGTAGAAACACTAGAGTTGTCATAGTGTTAGCAAGTTCCTGGGTGCTTGGAGAGCGGGAATCAATACCGGCAACTAATGTGTTCCTCTTGAGGTCCGAGACCAGTCTTTTTTCCAGCCAGACATCTGCTTCATCAAGCAACATGACCGCGCCCCAGGTTTCTGCGAGTTTGAACCATTCGGACAAATTTTCCTCCATCCCAGCCTCGTCGCTTCCGAAGTCAGCCGAAGTAAGTGATAGGAGAGGTCGACCAATCTGCTCTGATATACACTCTGTCGTCACAAGTTAGCTTGATGCGCCATTCAATCGAAATAAAATGAGCATTAAAACATGCCAGCAGTCTAGTGAAGAGTTAGTTGAAGTCCCCAGGCTACTCTAGGCGGAATACTGTCACCTACAAATGTTTTACCAACTCCGGGTCCGCCGTGGAGCAAGAATATTTGCCCATCGCCTTTGTTTTCAATATAGTCTGCGCTCCAGCTTCGCGAAGGCTTCACAGGTCCTGTTCCAGCATGAGTGTGCTTCTGTACAATGGCGTTGATCATCCTCTTCCTCTCTTTGCTTAAAACCAGCGCGTCGATTGCACTCGAATTAATTCTCGGTTCTTCGCAATTCTCAACGTTCAGCGAGCCTAAGCATCAGAAATTAGCTGCGTAGCTACCAAGGCGAATGTCGGTTGGGAAATCCTACGCCACTCCCGGGATTTAAGTACAAAGCCCCAAAGCTGGTGACTGCAAAGAATGTAGCGATGCATCTTGTCTCGGTCTCCGTATTCAGGAAGTTCCAAGGACTCGACTTCATTGGGATCTATGACGTCGTACTCTGCCCATGGGAAACCTTTGGCAGGATGTGGTCGCTTCATTTGACATCTGTTGCATGGGCACAACTTGAGATCCTCACCCATATCGTTTACATGATATGGGCCCGGTGGCGGCATTGGCACTGGAGCCCGCGAAGGAGGAGCAGCAGCAGGAGGAGGCGGCGGCGGCGGCGGCGGCATCGGCATCGGCATCGGGCCGCCTATCACGACGACCCGTGTCCGGAAATACGAGTCGTTGTCAATGACAACACGGGCATCGAGCTAGTTCTCAGTCAAAATATTGAACCTGTTGATGAATTAGGATCTTAGTCTTGTGGAATTACTGACCTTGACCTTCCGACCAGGACCCATGGTCTCCCCCACATAGTGTTGTTGTGGCGCTCCTCGAAGCAGGCGATACCATTTCTTCCCAAGCTCAACAAGTCGGTCCCTCGTCTTTCCTCCATCCGCCTTATCCGCAAAGGCTGAAGGAACAACCTTGAGGTCAGCAATTGGTCGTGGACCATCAAAGGACCCAATGACCTCGTACCGCGTCCGTCTTCGGACGAACTCCCCGTCAAATGTAAGATGCCAAAGGTGGAGAGTCATGGTAGCTGGGTTCATCAGGAATTTCGATTTTTCGGAAAGCGATGCATCGGCCTCCACCCTTGAGACGACAAAAGCCTCAACACCTGCTGAAGAGCTGATGTAGACTGTGGTACCGGGCTTATACAGGAGCCAGAGCATAGGGAAGGTGCATGAGGGCGGGTCCAGTTTATGCCGGGACAGCTCTTCTTCCAGTTGTTGGCTGTATATGTTACCGGACCTCATGAACTCGAGTATCTTAACGACGTGCCTCAAAGCAACCTCACCATTCTCATCATCCGCGGTGTCCTGACTCGCTGATTCGATTTTGGGAGTCGTAACTCCGTCATCTCCCTCCTTCAGGTGCGCAACCGTGGCGACTTTCGGTACAAAAGAATCCCGAAACTCCTCGAGCTCCGGAACATGATGAGCCAATACATGGTAGGGCGCTTCCAAAACGACCCCTTGTCTCTGAAGACTGAGCCCGGGGTAGTAGTTGACCAACCGCTCCAAGATCTTGATTACTGGCACAGACTTCAAGTGCATGCTCTGTTTGATAGAGGTGAGTTCCACGTCGGGATTCCCCAGAATTCCAGCTCTCATGATCTTGTCCCTTTCCGATAATTGTCCGGGTATTACGATTCGGTAAGGTGCGCTCGGTGGAATACTGGTTTTTATGATGTTGGTGATGGTGGCTATTTCACCTCCGGTTGGTTCCTGTCTGAGTTCATTCACTCCGAGAGGATTCTGGCGCTCCTCACGAAGTACCATGAGGTCTTTGTCTCGGAATTCAATTTCGTGGATGAGATTGTTGGATCCAACATCACTTATCGACTCGGAGTAACCCTCACTCAGGGTGTCCGGTGACTGTGCGGCCTCTGCCCTTTGTCTTTCCTGCTCTGCCTCCCAATTGGCTTTCCTGACTTCTTCTGCCTGTCGCTTGATGTCGTCTTCCTCTCGCCATCGCTCTGCCCAAACTGCCACGGACTCGACACCTTTGTTTAGCCTTTTCAATAGATCTAATACCTCTTGACTGGCATCGGGATCAGTCATGGTCTCGGTTTCGACAGATCTCACCGCAGTGGGCATAGCAGAAGTTGTCTGAGAAGCTACATCGTCGTTGGTTTGAATTATGTCGTTGCATTTCGGACACTTTTGTATTCCGAATGCGACCAGGCTTGTATGGTCTAGGCCGCTTTCGCGGCACTGACTTTTGGTTACTGCTCCGGCCTGGGGCAGTCCGGGTCGCTCGTCCGCCACTGGAACGCCGTTCTCCATGAGCGTCTCGTTGTTGTGCAAAGGAGATGTGCTCATTTTGGTGCGGGTCCCGAGGCACGGCGCAGCCTCGTTCCACTTCCCTCGAGCAGTCAATGGATATCAATTGATTCCGAAATAAAGAAGAAGAATGACACTGTGGCAAAAGAGTAAAAGCCCAAGCAATTATCATGCGAGATAACTGCTGTAAAGATTTACGGGTGGATTGACAAGAGAGCGTTGAGAACAAGGCTCTCCAAGCTTTTAAAATGTCAGCTTCTAGAGAGACTCATTACGTGCGACCTCGGTTAAACATCCGCAAAGATCGGAACGCAGGGGTGTGATTATTATTATGCGGCAAATGGCGTAGACAGGGTGCACAGGTAACAAGTGCAGCCGCCAGCTCCAGACCGACGAAAGCCTTGGAAGCTATAGACAAGTAAGCAAAAATGACCGGGTGGATATGGTACATGACGTGTCCGCGCATTTTAATTCACCCTGAAAGAAACCTTATGGCCAGTCAGAGACCCTGTTGCTACAGAAGGGCAGGCCAGCCACAAACTAGCAATATAGTGACAGGATCCTTCTGTGGAGGAACCAAAACATTCCATTTAGGAGAAAGGAGTATATTAAACTTATCTACTATCTAAATAGATCTAAATAGGGTTTTTCAACCTTATAGGTATTTTATAGTATCTATAGATACACTCTAAAACCAGGATTAAGAGTATATCCTCTATATACCCCCTAATAATAAACCTATTTTTCAAGCTTATTACTACCCTACTTTTCTTAATAGTAAAAAATATACTAGTAGATAAGTACCTTATATTAATAAATCTTCTTCTAAGTACCTATATAAATCTAATTTTAATAACTCTTTCTTCTTATATTATTCTATCTACTATTTTTAAATACTCTTATAACTTATATATATTCCTTTCTATTTAATTAGAGCTTAAATTTAGGTTTTTTTAAGTAATTCTATATTAGATTTTATTAAAAAATACTCTTAAAACTACTATTTTATACCTTATTTTAATACCTTATAAATTATAAATTAAAATAGCCTCTATACCTTCTACTCCTTATAAATATAAGAAAGTTAATAATAATTAGAGTAATTCTAAGAATATTAGAAAATCTAAGTATTCTACTTCTAAGTATATTAAATAGAAATTAACTATTAAGGAGTAAAAGAAGGTTACTAAATATATATAGTTCCTATATATTTATATATTTACTTTTCTAACTTAACTAATAATAAATATAAGAGTAGCTTAGCTTAATATTAAGATTACTAAGTTTAAGATAAAACTTAAAAATACTTATTTTAAAAATATTAAGATTAAATATTAATCTTATATTAAAACTAAAATATTTAAAACTACTAAATATAAGATTTCTTATTACTATTATATTAATTTTCTCTTATATAATTATATTAAGTTAAATATTATTAACTATTTTAATTATAATAATAAGAGTATATATTATTTTTACTATTTTAATAATAATAATAAATATAAGAATCTCTCTAAATTTATAATAATTTTTATTAAGGAGATTTTCTCTACTTATAAAACCCTAAATAAACTATATAAGGATAATCTTAAGAATAATATACTTAAAGTAACTATTATAAAGACTAAAATAACTTATAATAAAATCTATATTATATATAAGTATATATATATAATAGAGAAATATAATTATTTTAATAGTTAGATTTTCTTAGATTATAAATATACTTATATTAAGTATTCTAAATTACTTAAAGATATCTTATATATTTATAATAAGACTAATAAGATACCTAATAAGAATAAGAGCTCCTCTAATAATAATAATAACTAATTTACCTCTTTAAACCTCTTTAAATACTACTAGAAATATATACCTTAAACTAACTTATAACCTTATCTATATAATATAATATTTTATATAAATTAAATATATAGAAATAATAAATTTTAAGATTTTAAAGTATTTAAATAAGTTCTTTTAGGTATACTAGGTTTTAATTTAATTAGAAATTAAATTCCTAAATATTAGATAAACTTAAAATATAATCTTTAAAACCTTAATATAACTAAAATTAACTTATCCTTCTATTATCTCTTATATATTCTATAAATTTAAATACTCTTAAAAATATTTAAATTAAGTATATATAAGAACTTTAATTAACTCATCTATTAATATTTTTAATATTTCTAAATATATTATATTAAAATTCTTATACTTATATTTCTACTTTAATTATATTTATTAGATATTTATATATTATAGCTTTATACTAAGTCTTTTAGCCTTATTTACTACTAAATATATAGTTTATTAGTTATTTAAATAAATATTTTAAAATTTTTCTAAATTTAAATATATATCTTAAAATAATTATTTTAAAACTATAGTTTCCTTTATTATAAACTTAAAAACTAATAACTTAATCTTAATTATAAATATAGAAATAGTTACTTATTTAATTACTTTTTATTAAATTAGTTTACTAAATAAGATTATTATATACCCTTATAAAAACTTTTAATCTTCTTAATTATTTATAAATAAGATATCTCCTACTATTAGAAGTACTTAGATTTTCTTATACCCCTTATATTAAATCCCTAAATACTAAATTATATATAAATACTTAATTATATAATTTATAATTTTAAGATAACTTAATTTAAAATTTATAAATATTCTTAAAAGCCTTATATATATAAAAGCTATATTTAGATATAATATAATAGCTATATATAAAATAGATCTAACTTTTTTTTAATATATCTTAATTTCCTTATTAGAAGCTTACCCTTTATAAAACTCTAAATCCTTTAAAATTATAAATATATATAAGAATACTTCTAAATTATCTTATAAGTAGAACTTTTAAGTAACTTTTTTAATATATAAGTTATATATAAGAAAAATTATCTTTTTAGATTTATCTCTTAATATATATATATCTAAGAACTACTTAGTAAAATCTTAGTTTTTAACCTTATATTTTACTTAAATATCTACTTTTAAATACTTATATTTATTCTTACTCTCTTTTAGGTATATTATAAGAATATTATTTATATAAAATAAGACTATTAGTCTTATTTCTAAGCTTATAAAGAGGTAAGACTCTTTTAAAATTAGTTTTAAGTTAAGCTTAAATAGTATAAATAAGAATTCCTTATACTAAAAGAGTAAAAAATCCCTTAAGCTATATAAGACTCTTATAAGCTTAGTATACTTCCTAATCTTTTTAAATTTATCTAAAAGTTTATAAAAAATAGACTTATACTCCTTTCTTTAAATATAAAGGAATATAATAGTAATATTAAGCTATATTATTAAAATAGGTAACTAAAAGTATAAAGTACCTTTAGAGGAGTACTTTACTAGCCCTCTAAAGGAGAGCTTTAATATATAGGTAGGTCTTAAGGAAAGAGGGAATAGAGAAAGAGATAGGGATAAAAGTCACCTAATAGGGGAATATTTCTTAAAAATAAAGAGAAATAATTCTTCTAAAAAAGTATTAAAAGTAATATAAAAGAGATTCTTCTTATAAAGTCCCTATAAAAATTTATATACTCTCTTTCTCTATACCTTATTATATATTCCTCTTTATATCTTTATAAAGTAAGCTTATAAAGGTATAACTAAAACCTATTATTTACCCTCTAATTAGATTATATATTCTTCTCTTAGAATAGGAGAAGTTTTATTAACTAGCTCTATAGTCCTTTAATTCCTCCTATATTTAAGTATATTTATTATATATTACCTTCTAATTCTCTTCTCTATATTATTCTACTTTCCTTATAGCTATCTTAGTAACTTTAATATAGCTTTAATAATTACTTCTAATAGTAGATATAAGTATTTAGGTCTTTACTTTTTAAGTATTTATCTACTAGTTAATATATTAGTTATATTATATAATTTAGTTATATTACTTATTTTTCTTTTAGATAGAGTTTTTAGTACTCTTTAGGCTCTAATTAAGAATTATAAGAGAGGGGCTTTTAATTTTACTCTATATAATAACTATTTCTTAAGGTAATAATAATTTTAGTAATAGCTATTAGTTTTTAATTAGAAGGATTAAGTCCTCTTCTTAGTATAAATTAGGTTTTAGAGATTAATATTTATCTAAATAAGTAAATAATAAGAATTTCTTTAATAGGTCCTTATAAATATTTAGGGTCTTATTAACTAATATTATTCTTATTAATTTTAAGTCTTTTACCTTTAGAGTAAATTTAAGAAGTTATCCCTTTTATTTCTTTAACTTAGAAGTATAATAATTAATTAGTTAGGTAAAGTTAATTCTATTTAGTCTCTTAATTAGGTTTATAATAGCTATATTAATTAGTAATTTATTTTTAACTATATTTAGTTTATTTCTTATATATTTAGTTAAGTATAATTTCCTAATTATAATCTCTTCTTATAATATAATATTATATTATATAATAATTTTCTTATACTTAATATAGTTAATAATAGGAATATTTATTAATACCCTTAAGGATTATTTAGTATTATTAAGTTTTAATTAAATAATAAATATTTATATTTAAACTATTATTTCTTTACTACTTATATTAATTAGTTTATAAATAGTAAGATTAGAGTCTTTCTAGTTATTAAACTCCTAATTATTCTTACCTTTATTTTTTTAGAAGAAAATAGTTATATAGTTGGCTATCTACTACTTATAATTTATAGTACTCTCTTATAGAGATACTTTAACTCTAATTAGAATTAAATTGCCTTTTTTTTTATTCTTTAAGAGTTTAGCTTTTAGCTAAGAGATTAAAATATATATTAACTATTAGTATTATAAATTACTAGTAGCTTTATTAGCTATAATATTTATAATATCTAGTTTATAGGTAGTATAATAATAGATTTTAATAGTTTAATAATTAAATAGATAGATTAGGAAGATAATAAATTAGTAATTAGGTATAAACTTTTTCTATTTAAATCCTTTATAGGGTTTAATATTATAATTAATAATATTATAATGAAGAAAGATAATATTTTAAAAGTCTAATAGTTATTATTTAAGAAGGATTATAATATAGAATAATTAAAGCTTTTATTTTTAGGCTATAATTCCTTTAATATTATAGAGTTTTATAAGGAGGAAAATATAGTATTATTATTTAAGGTAACTTAATCTAAGTAGTTTATAAAGCTAAAAATATAGGTTTATTTTAGAGAAGTAGTTAATTATTATTTATTTTATCTATTTTATAATTTTATTTTTTATATTCTTAAAGAAGAATAGTTAAGGTTTATATTCTATAGGTTATACTTATCTAATTTAAAGCTTATTATTAAGAATTTAAGTCTTAAAGGGTCCTCTTAAAAAGTTAGTATTAAAGCTCTTATTAAAGTCTTTTTAGTTTTATATATTAATAGAGTTTAGAAATTATAATAATTTAAATAAATTATTAAAGTTTAAGATAAAGAGAAGGGCTATAAGTTATATAATTAGGATATTATTATTTTTAGAAGGTATTAGCTTAATTAAAGGGATTAGTATATTAGGGTTAGGCTTTATATATAAAGGTTCTCTTTAAGAAGAACTTCCCTATAAATTAATAGGTATAAAGTTTATTATTTTAAATACTCTAATTAGAGTTAAGATAGTAAATAAAATAAGGTAGAAAAGGTATAAAAATATTTATATTTTTAGGGATTACTATATAGGTAATTAAGTAAGAAGAAGTTAATAAAAATAGGTAAGTAGTTTATTTTAAGAAAAAAGGAGGAATAAGTAATAAAAGGTATTATATAGAGAATAGTAATATCTTAGAGAATTAGTTTTTAATACTACTATTATAAGTACTACCTCTTTTACTTATTAATTAAGGAGGTTAAATTTAATTAGCTTATAATAGATAAAGTTTATATATTTAATAGTTATAAAATCCTTTAATTAGAGCTTAGTTAAAGTTAGTTTAGTTCTTAGAGGTTATTATTATAGGAAGAAGAGGAAAGGAGGGAGAAAAGAAGGAAGAGTAAAAAAATAAAGCTATAAGTTAAAATTCTTTAAACTTCTTTTTTAACTAATAAATTATATAACTATTTAATTTATTTATTTAATAAATGAGTTTCTTAGGTTATTAGTAAATTACTTTCCTTTTTTCCCTTTAACTTCCTCTCTCCTTTTTTTATTTTAATAATATTTTTTAACTTTAATAACTTTTTTTTACCTTCTACCTTTTCTTTCCTTAAACCTCTCTTATTTTCTTCCTAATTAGACCTCCTAATAGGTATTTAACTTATTAATACCTTATTATAATATCTAATAATAAAAAGGGAAAAGGTAAGGGTAAGAGTAAAACTAATAATAAATACCTTTTTACTCCTTTTAAGCCTCTCTCTCTAATCTTTTCCTCTACTTATTTTAATAAAATTATATTCACTAGTATTTATACTATATTTAAAAAGGGTAGAATTACTAATATAAGTTACTTATATAAGTATAATTTCTATAACTTCTTTACTTAGAAAATTAATATTTTTAACCTTAAGAGGTATAGTAATAGCTAGTATCTTCTCTAAACCCTCTTTAATTTAACCTCTAAAAAGTTAATTTTTAAGTTTTTTAATTCCTTCTTTAATTATATTAGATAAGAATTCTTATATTATAATATTAGTATACTTATAGTAGTAAATATAAATAATATTTTTATAGAAAGGCTTAATAGTAGCCTATATAAAAAGTATATATTATTTATTTATAATAATATAGACTATTATTATAAAACTTCCCTTCTTATTACCTTTTATAAATATTATAACTCTAGCCTCTATAATTATTACTTAAAGTATATATTATAGAATTATAATATTATTACTCTTTAAGGCTCTATTTTTATTATAATTCCCTTCTTTAACTATTAATTACTCCCTAGCTTATAAAGAAGAATATATACTAATTATATCTAATATATTAAAGGTGGTTTATATAACTTTAATTTATATTTATACTTTAATAAAGTTAAGAGTAATAATATAGTTTTTAGTAGTAATTTTAAGGATATACCTCCTCTTAAGCTTCTTATTAGAATATATACTACTATTTCCTTTAAGTATAATTTTAATAAGGTTTATAGGGAGTTTCTAAATATTACTCTTAGATATAAGCCTTATATATAGAAGGTTAATATTAAATTAGGAAAGCTTTAGGTTTAAGTTAGCTTCCCTTAAAATAATAAGTAGGACTAATTAGGATAAAATAAATAGAATTAGGAATATTTTTAAATTAAAAGAGTTTATACTATAATAATTTATAAGTAATAATATAAGGTATAAATAAACTTAATATATTTATTAATTATAATATAATTTTTTTGAAAAGTAATTATTATAAAGGTAGAAAATAGTAATTTTAGAAATAGTAGTTAATTATATAGGGTATTATTTCCCCTTCTCCTTAAATAAATAATATAAGTAGTAAAAATTATCTTATAGTTTATTATTTTATAAAAGTATTATAGGATTAGTAATATAGGTTATTTAATTATAAAATTAGAATATTAATATACTAATTATATTATTATATTTAGTATTATAGCTTTACTTCTTTAGTTTAGGCTTAGGTATAAATTTAATTTTTATTATTAGTTAAAATTAAAAATAAATTAGAGTTAGTACTAGGCTTATAAAGAGTAATATTTTTATAAATATAATAAATCTCTTTAGGTAATTAGTTCTAAAAGATATTTTTATTCTAATTAGGGCTATCTACTAATAGGTGTATTAGAATTAGTATTAGAAATTTATTTTAATCTTCTAGTAATATATCCTTTTAAAGTAATAAGACTTATAGTTCTTATATATTAGAGTTATTAATAAATTTTTTTAGCCTCTTTAGTAGGTATATTTTTTAGACTAATATTTTATTAGGTATTTTAAGCTTATAGATATTATTTAGAAGAATTTCTAAGATAAAATAAGAATTAAACTACTAATATATTAGTTTCTAAAATAAAAAGTAATTTATCTTCTTTTATTTATTAATAATAAGAATAAGGTTATCTATTATTAAAGGTTTTAATTAATAAAAACCCTTATATATTTCCCTTAATATAGTTTTTCTTCTAAGCTTAATTATAGATTTAATTACCTTATTAATATCTTAGGAGAAGTTAAGTAGGGAGTATAGTCTTAAGTTAAAGGTTTCTTAAAATATTATATTTAGAGACTATATTTATATTTTTTAAGTTAGGATTTTAGTCTTAATAGGAATAATTAGGTTAAATCTATATAAGAAATAGAAGGAACTTCTTTTATAAGATTATTATATATTTATCTAATTAGTAAAGAGGGTATATAGTAGGATTTCTTTCTAATATAAGGAGGAGCTATTTATTACCTTTATAAGAGTAGTAATAATAGAGAAGTATTTATTCTCTATTATATTATTTACTTAAGGGTTATATATAAATAGTAAAATCTATTATACTTTAATTAGATATAAGTATTATATAAATTTATTTATATTCTCCCTCCCCCTATTAACTATTATTTTTATAAGTAGTTTTTAGTAGAAAAGTATCTTATTAATAAAGAATACTTTTACTCTCTTAGAGTTACTAATCTTTAATAGCTTAGTCTTAATTTAACTTATAAGATTATAATAGGCTTTAAATAATTTATTATAACTATAATTAGGAGGAAGGTATTAAATATTTATATAAATTTTATTAAATAGTTAATTTAGTATAATTAGAATAACTCTATTATTATAAATTTTTATATTCTATTTATTATATTAAGGATATTTAAATAAAGTTATTTTAATATTATTATATATTTCCTTTTAATAGTATATTACTCTAATATATATATATATAGTGTTTTATTTATAATATCTAAGAGGTATATATATTTCTTAAATAATCTTTCTCTTTAGATTAGGGTTATCTATAATATATTAAGTATTATATCTCTTATTTAATTATCTTTAAAGAATTTAATTATATAAGATATATTTTAAAGCCTTCTTCCTAAATATTTTTCTTCTTTATTAAGAAAGACTATTTAGAAGTACTTTATTTATTAGATACTAAGTAATATTCTTAGATTTTTTAAACTATATATACTTTAATATAAGGAGTAGTATTTAATTAAAG